>PVHP010032082.1:0-20570 GCA_004024765.1 Zapus hudsonius | reverse complement strand
CCCTCTGCTCATGCCATCGTTTTCCCTGCCAGGATGGAGTCTCCCCTCAAGTCTGTAAGCCAAATAAACCCATTCCTCTACAAGCCGCTTTTGCTCGGGTTCTTTCTGTGCAGCAACTAGAAAGCTGACTGCAACACTGCTTCTTCCCTACCCTCTCTTACTTTCCTTCCTCACTGATAACTGTACTCTTGGGTTTTTCTCCTTGCTTGTTAGTTTTTCTTTTTACAGTATATCGGTATATGCATACACTTGGTGCATTGTTTTTTTTTACACCATTTATATGCCATGCTATGCTTATTCTTTTATAGTTTGAAAAAAGCTCATGGGGAATCTTACTCTGTCTCAATTTATCACCATTCTAAGATCTTTTGAGATTTGATTCATTCATTTAACTATTGTATGATATTTTTGGTGTGCATGTGTTATATGTATGAGTGAGTGTAGGTGCAGATGTGCTCATCCTGTGTGTATATGCAGAGGCAAGAGGAAGATGTTGAGTGTCTTCCTCTGTAGCTGTTCTGCCTTCTTTCCCTGAGACCAAGTCTTTCAATGAATTTGGAGCTTATCATCTTAGACTGACTGACCAGGGATCCCCAGTGAGTCTTCCATCCCTACCCCTCTTAGCATTGGGGATACAGGTATGGGCAGTCATGCCCATCACTTATGTGGGTGTTGGGGGTCAAGCTCGAGTCTTCATGCTTACACTGCACCTGTTCTTACCCACTGAGCCTTCTCAGTTATGAATAAATATAGCCTAGTGGATTTTTTGCTCATCCTTGACCCCTCCTTCCAAGGGGAGTCTGAGATAGGACCTTGCCATGTAGCTCAAGTTGGTGTCACTCACTATGTAGCCTAGCTTAGACTGGTCTCTAGCTTGTGTTCCTCCTGTCTGTGTTTCCTTAGTGTTTGGACCATAGGTGTATACCCAGCATGCTGCTTCTCTTCACCCACGATTTTAAAATTTCCAAGTTTTCATTTGTTTTACCATTTTGCTATAATAAACAGTGATACAGTGGGCAATGCCACTTGTGTAAAAGTTTCTCTATTGTATTTCTAGAAGCAGAGATTACATATTCACAATTTATAGAGGATCTGATTGATAAGATCAGACATTTAACCATATTATGCTAAACTCATCTATTATATTGCTAAACTTATACCTGGCTAGAGCCACAGTATAGAATTCTTTTAGTCACAGTATCAGGGCCTCGGCTAGAAAATGTTAAACAATTTTTCCTCTGATTTTTTTGTGTTTTTTTTAAAGATTTTACATATGTTTGTAAATATAATTTCATAATCCTTAGTGTTCTATATATTTGTCAACACTTTTTTTATCACATACTTATTTGAGACAGGGTCTTACTATGTTGCCTTTGCTGGCTCAAACTTACAGTATTGCCTAGCGTCCCTCAAATTTTAATCCTCTCACTTTAGCATTCCAGATTTATGCCACCACACCTGACTCAGATTTAAAAATTTTGTTCACTATGAATGTTGTGCTACCTTGTAATTTTAATTTGTATTTTTGTAATTTTGTGCTAAATTGGGCATATTTTCATGTTTATTAACTCTTGTTTGAATTGCCTGTATGAACATACATGCTTTATTTTGTTTTTCTTCCTTATGTACTCAAACGCTGAATTTTTTTGGTCATTTTTGTTGCAAGTACTATTTAAGAATTGATAAAACACAGCATTCAGACTCCTTAATTTGTATGCTAGTGGATAGGAATTTGTGAAAATTCATATGAAATGGGTTACAAGCCTTTTAAGTTAAAATGAATAGTTGTTTTAGAGCCCATGTTCTTTTCAAATACTTTTAAATAATATTCTATAGAAACTATCTGCAGTCAAGTAAGTGGCACTTTAGCTGCAGATCAGTTATGTTGATGGACTTGTATTGAGGAATTTCTCCATTTGCTTCTCTATTTGCCAGTATTCTTTCTAGAAATTGATGAAATGTTGCTAAATATAAAGTTGAGAAGAGGAAGCTCTGCTTTGTAAATTCCACAGAAGATGCCAGTCCAGATTATATAAGGCCCTGGTTTCAGTCTCCAGAACTACCCCTCAAAAGCAGCATATTTATTGTTGCATATGCTTATCATAGGAAACATAAACAACCCATGCTTTTATAAATGTACTCATGTGGCATATATATTATGGTATCTGCTGTATATACAGATATGATATATAATGTATTATAACACAGCATTTCTAGAAATAAGTGGGTTACACTAGGCTTACACTATTTCTTTCAAAATGACAAAAATTTAGATGAGACAAATTCAGCATGACTTTATCTTTCCTTGTTAATAGTTGAAGCTGATACCCCTAGGTTCTTTAGGCACTGACTTCTGGGTGCCCTTTGGGATTTTGGACATTTTAAAGTTACAACTACAGGAGATCTCAGAGCTGGGAAGAAAGACTAGGTCATGTCCTATTTGAGGCCTGCTGTGAAATAGACTGGAGCCTGAGTTTAAGAAAAGAAATTTTCATCAAGGAGATGACTATTTGGGTATTCTCTTTTATTCTTTTTGCATTTACTGATGGTTTTGAATAGTCACATATTTGTCCTTTGTGCCAGGATCTTTGTCACAGTAGTGCTCCTCCTCTCTTATACCACTAGTAGCAGCAGCAATAAGGGATGGTCCTGGGGCTGTGGGTTGGCCTTTTCAGTCTTTTAGAATCATTTATTGGGCTTCTTCATGGTTTCTTTCACTCAGGATGGTGGATTTTGTTCATTCTCAATCTAAACTTGTGCCATTTCCCACCTACCCATTGAAAATTTTATTACTACATTTTCAAATGGTCAGAATAATCTAGTACCAGTCCTTGTTAGTTATCAACAATAATAATGAAAACCAAAACAAAAGCCTGTGCATGTGTTTCTGTTTTTCAATCTCTTCTGTTCATTTGGTTGGAGATGAAATGGAGATGCTTGTTTGTATTCACTGTGGAATCATGCTTGTCTTTGTATTTCTGCAAGTAAAGATAGGTGGTTATGGATATAATTTTTTTAATGTAGGGTCTTCATATTTAAGCCTGTTCTGAGTTTATAGCATTAGTCAGGATACTCAGGTCCAGAAAAGGGATACTTTGCTCATTTGCACTACCTCTTATTTGAGAAGGTAGTGATGGAGTGTTTTTACTTTGATATTTTACCCTTTGAATTACTAAAACCATTGGGAATGTGGATAAGGAGAAGATAAATAACTACTATCAGACTGACCTTGTGTCATTGCCACTGAGCTCTGAGATTAAGTTTTATTACACTGATTCAAATCAGCGTAGATCAAGTCCTTGGAAATATCTTTCTTTCTTTATTCCCTAACCCTCATTAGAAAGAAGGTTTTTCTCTGCCAACCCAGATTCATTCCACTTTCTACATATGTGAAAATTTTATGTGAACCTATTTCAGTATGTGTTTCTTTTCTTTTCTTTTTTTTTTTTTTTACAAGATGTGTGTTGTTTGACAGGTGTTCTAAAGCTCCATGCTTTGGCAACGAGCCAAGATGACAGAGCGGTAATGATTTAAAAAATGCCATTCCCTCCTTGTTAAGATACAGAAAGAAAAGTGTGAAGTTATTAATCACTGTTCACCTGAAGCAATGAAACTAGTATAGGGCTTAATTTTTTTTTTCTTTCTATAGTCAGTCTATATAGGTTGTTTCCTGACTAATACTACATTTAAGGGGGAAATACCACAACTTTACTTTTTTTCCTCCCATATTCATTCCCTCCTTTTCACACAGTTTGTAGTTAGTGGGTTAAAGTAAAAGGATGTCTAAAAATTCAAAATATTACATTTTTTTCTTCATGGGATTTTGTTGCCTCATCTGCCCATATGGATGACATGGAGCATGTTTTCTCTGGTCCACACCCAAATTAATCAGATGCCAGAGTTTGCATCTGTAGTGTGTATATTACTGCTTTCTCCCCTTACCTTAGCCAATGTTGGGTATGTTTATTGCTAATTGGAAGAACCTACTTTTGGCAGCCTTTGCTGTCTTGTGGCTTGAAAATATTTTTCACAACAATATAGCTGGGCCCATTAAACACACATCCATGTCAAATTTATAAACAAAACAAGCTCATTGTGCTCATGGTTCAGGGCTAGTTCATTGAGAAGACACTGATGGAAGAAATAGTGTCTTCTATTTGTGTTTCAGCATTGCAGTGGGTTGTGTAAGCCTGTGTCATTTTACCAAATCATACATACTATGTTAAATTACAGTAAGTTGTATTGGGTAAGTTGTGGGAGTTTTGGAAGGCAAGAAAAATAGTTTTATGTATGTGTATTATGTGTGAAGATGCTGTTTGATTTTAAGCTAGAGATTCCTGGGCTCTAGTCATTGTTATAGAGATCTTGTATCTACTTTGAAATTGAGTGCTAGCATTGAATTGTACAGCTGTCCTTGTTTTTTTTAAATTACTTTTTGTGGTTGAATTTATTTGTATTCCTTTTAAACTTGAATGTATTAGTCTCATAATTGAAAGAAATTTTGAATGTAACCCCTTTTGTAAAAGTAATGAGAAGTACAGTGTAACAGAAAAGTGAGTCCCTACTCACAGTTTTAAAAGAACTTCAAAGCATGAGTGATTTCCAGAAGTAGTTTATGTGCACTCTTTGGAATTCTTTTCATTACTAATTTTTATATATTGGACTTTAGTTTTTTTATTACATATTTTAATTTTTTGTTTGTTGAGGTAGGGTCTCTATCCTAGGCTGACCTGAAATTCACACTATAGCCCTAGGCTGGCCTCAAACTCACAGCTATTCTACCTCAGCTTCCTTAGTGCAAGAACTAAAGGGGTGTGACACCACTGCTTTCTATTACCTATTTTTATTGGCTTTCTTTTTACACTTAACAAAGATTTATTGTTTTGAGGCTAGTGAGGAGATTTTATTTTTTTGCCTTAAAGCAAAGAGTTGAGTTGAACAATGATACTGGGTTTCTTTCATAATTTGGAGTGTCAGACATTTGGCTATATTTATTCCAGGGGCTTTTGTCCCTGTTGATATAGCCATAGGCTACATTTTCAGTCTCGTGTAGGAGGGTGGAGTTGAGGAAAGGAATAAGCTCATAGGCTATTGATAATGTGCATTGTTCTTGAGGTTACATGCATTTGTGAGCATAGCCAGCAGGGTAGGGTACATGTTCTATTTATGCTGGATTTCATGGCATGATCCAGTGGACAGCTGATAATTTCATCAAAGGAAAAAAATCTCAATATTTCTTCTTTATTGATATTCTCCTAATAGGCAGAAAATTGTCTTGTTTTCAGAAGGTTAACTTAGAGTGGATGAACATTCTTGATTCAGTTACTCATTCTTGCCTCATAGCCAGAAATTCTTCAGCTAATATTTACTGAGTGTGTACCAAGGAGAGAAATGGAGACAAATGTCATTGCTTATGACCCACCAGCATGAGATGAAAGCCTTAGGTAATGATTGCAATAAAACTAGAGTGAGAGCTTGGGAGATCAGTCTCATGATTATTTACTAACAAACAAGAGAAAGGCTCTTCTGCAGGCACAAAGCCCACACAGAAATGTACAAGAAGAATGTACTGGACTAGATAACAACAGTGTGATATTTGCCCACTGATTTGCTTCATGTAGCTTTGAGCAAGTCATTCTGTTTCTGCATTTTTGCTTTTCAGAGGGTGTTAGATGATGATTACTGCATAGTAGGCTGCAGGTACAAAAAGCACCTTAACATAGATAGGCTAGGCTGTCACCATTGTTTCTAAGTATTCAAGGACCTTATCCTAATGGACATTTCCATAGCACATGAGAGCTATTGAGCAACTAGTCAAATGGACATTTATGCCACGCTGAAGACAGTCAACACAAAGAAAAGGAAAGGAATGTGAATGCTGATAGCAAAGGTCCTTGACCTGGACTGAAAAATCAGAGGGTTCTTGAGCATACAAAATTGTAGCTGAGATCTTCAGTGTGTGCTGGAGTGAACTAAGTAATGAGTTTCAGAGACAAGCATATCAGGATGAGAGAGAACATGTGTAGAGGTCCTGTGGTGAGTACACCTATGACTCAGTAGGAGGGTAAGAATGGATAAGGGCAAGTTTAGTAGCAGGTGATTAGTATATTCCACGCCAGGCATGGCCATAGCTTGGCAGGTATGGTAGTTGGGAGGGAGAAGAATATAAGTGTGAGAGGGCTGGAGAGATGGGTCAGCAGTTAAGGTACTTGCCTGAAAAGCCTAATGGTCGGGTTTGGCTCCCCAGTCCCCACATAAAGCCAAATACACAGTGGCACATGCATTTGGAGTTCCTTTATAGTGGCTAGAAGCCCTAGCATGCCCATTCTCTCTGTCTCTCTTCTATCTCTATAAATAAATTGAAATATTATCAATGAAATAATATAAGCATGAGGGAAACTCAATAAGCCTTGTGGATGAACTAGATGTGAGGTTTAGGGTGAGCAGAGTATCAAGGTCAGCTTCTGTCTCTGACTTGTGAACTGAGGTGAAGAGATCTGGAAGATGACCATGAAGTTTAGGGCAGAGATAGGGAATGGTGAACAGTTTGATCTTGGACATGTTGATTTAAAAATACATGCATACAGTATATAATTGGACAGGGGTGTTGGAATATCTGTTACTGCACACATCATTTGTGTTGGGGACATTCACAATCCTTTCTTGGCTATTTTGAAATGTTTAATTCTTGGTAGCTCATAGTTATCCTACTGTACTATAGAACATTTGAAATTATTCCTCTGCTCCAACTACACCCTACAATGGGGACATTAATTTTGAAGTTTCAGAGTGTAAATAATTAAGCCACACACATGGATGAAACTACCTTGGGTGAGAAATACAGAAGTAAGTGTAGGATTTGGATGTCTGGGTACCCAGCTTGGTGAAGGAGAAAAGACTTAAAATTTAGGTCGTAAGACATAGAAAAGGAGGAAAGGTAGGAATATGTGAGTGTCATGGAAGCCAGGGAAGAGTTTCACGGAGGTAAGTGGGGAACTATCACAAAGAACCAACTGTTTTGAAAAGCATTCATTAAGTTTAAGAAAAGGGAAGTGATTGATGGCTTCTGTTAGTTTGAGAGCAGCCACGAGCAAGAGGCCAAGTTGCTGTAGGTAGAGATTACAATTTTCCACAGCTTATTGATGAGTTTGAGGCAAGGGAAAGTAAATTGTAGATCAGCTTAATTGATTGGGAACTGGAATCCAGGCCTAGGCTCAGGAGCCTCAGACTCCCTGCTCTAACCATTCTAACCAGCCTGTCTAGCCTCCTGGCTGACCAGATTAGCTCATAGATTGATCAGGTCTTCATCCATCTGTTCTCTGTAGTGATAAATCACTGACAAGCTATTTAACTGTTTTGAGCCTCAGATTCCACCTTCTTAGTAATGGTAACTGCCTAGTGGAATTGTTGGAAAATTAAATGAGATGTTGCCTTGATACATGTTTCGTTCTTATCAATGGCTCAGGAAATGTTAGCTAGACAATAATTAACACACTTCGCTGTCATATCTGCCCTCCAAACCTCACCCTCAACTATTTTTTTATTGACCACTTAACAATCTGCTCTACAAAGGACATTTTATATTGTTATTTCCAAATTATTTTAATGTTGCTCTTTTTTTTTTACTTTGCCATTTCTTTTTAGTGCCTTTGTCCACTCACACCATTAATTTCTGTGCAGTCTCTTTCAGTCTTCATACTCATTTACTGAATCTTCCTTAGGTTACAGTTTAATGACCTCTCCTTATGTCTGTGTTCATTGACCCTTACAAGTTTGCTATTCATTAGTTTGATAAGTTCATTTTACTTTACTAAATCAGTTCAGAGGCCATGGGTATGTTTAATGTCACAGTACATTGCCCGTTTTCTGCTAGTATATGTAAGATGTGTAGGAGGTACAGGGAAATAGTGACATACCTTCATAGCATTTGGAGCTATTTTTGTTTGAAAGGAACTATGTTAATTATTGGCGTGTGTCATCCTGATAGACTTTCCTAGAAATTAATCATCTGATTCTCAGTCTTTAATTTTTTTCTTTATTTGCAAGGGGGGAGAGGGGACAGGGGAGAGGGGGGAGAGAGAGAGAGAATGAAAATGAGTGAGTATGGGCACGCTAGGGCCTTTTGCCACTGCACAGGGACTCTAGACGCATGTGCCACTTTGCACATGTGGCTTTACGTGGGTACTAGGGAATCGAGCCCAGGCTGTCATGCTTTGCAGGCAAATGCCTTTAATTGCTGAGCCATCTCTCTAGCCATTTGTCAGTCTTTTGGCAACATCTACAAAGAATGGTCATAATTAATGAGGCCTTGGGAACAAAATTCTGATGATGATTGGGTGATGAAGCAAGTATGGAAAGGTGGAGGATGAAGAATGTTTCCTTGTGTCATATATGTCTCGTGGAATTAAATGGCAGCAATGCCATCAACCACACCTGAAATCTCTGGTTTTGGAACGTGTCTTTGTGTAACTTCTCTTTGGCACTCTTCACCCGGTATAACGGCGAAGGTTGCAGATTGTTTGCTTTAAGCAGAATAAACAAATAGATCCAGAAAATGTATTCAGTAATCTTTGCTTGATGAGCAGAAGCTAGGGGCTGTTTAAAACAAATGAAGGAGATTAAATCTCCCCTAACTTTTATTTACCAATCAGATTGCAAAGGAAAAAAAATAGCCCATTTTTAGACTGAGGCTCCAATTATGAAACAGCCTGACACAAAAAGAGTGTGGTGATGCAAGTTTGTGTGGTGAAATTCCAAGACGTTCACCGACTTTTTAGGACTCTGCACAGTGAATATTAAGCTCCTAAAGTGTTTGTTGCCCGGAAATAGTGCTTTATTCTTTTACATGCAGTGTAATGAAATGAACCTGTGTTGTAATTTGTTTTTTGTAAGGAATAGGGAGAATTAACACACATCATCTATCCCTGAGTCCTACCTTTGCCCTCTTAGGTGTCCCTCTTAATGCTGAGGTCACCAAGTCCAGTTTTTCCTAATACTGCTTATTGCCCTGTGTTTGCCAATCTATTTTTTCTTAAAAAAATTCTACAGTAGGAGTTTCCAGTTTTCTGAATTAATTTTTTATTATAGATTGGGCAGAAATTGTTGTTTTTTTTCTTTTTTGACACTGTTTTTCATTCCTATGCAATTAGGCTAAGCTTTTCTCCCATGCTGTCTTAATCATGTCAGATGATGTCTTTGCTTGGAACTAATTAGTTTGAGGTGTTTAAGTGAAATGTGTTGTTGGCACCGGGCTTCTTTGGCAGGGTAATGATAGTCGGCATTTTGGCTCTTCCAGATTCATGTTGCCTTTCCTTATACAGGCTTGGTAATGGGTTTCTGGGTTTTTATTTTGCTGCCTCTGGTTGTGCAAATATTCATGTGATGGAAGAAAGCTTTCTTCCAAGGCAGAAAGTCCTCTTATTACCTGAATTCTGATACAACCTGAGTCCCAAGGAATTTAGAATCAGAAGCTTGACTATCTTCTAATGGCTTTCAAGTTATGCAAGAGCTAAGTTCAGGAAGCCAAATGGAAAGACCCTTAGATCTCAAAGAGCCAAAGTTCAGCCTGTGGTATTGGTGGTTTATAGCAGGATTTGAAGTGCGTTGGTGTGACCTGTGTACGAGCTGAAAACATATAAAATCAATCAGGTGATTGGCTAAGGATGGCCTGGTTGGATAAAGTAGAGGTTAAAAATTTCTGGCTGGGTGCTCATTATCCGCATACAGAAGTTAGTCTAATTCATTTAATCGCCCACATCCCTGTGGGTAGAGAACATTATCCCTTTTTACAAATGAGGATTAAGTTAGTTGCCAAGATTTCTTTATTTGTAACTGGCTAAAATGAACATGGTTTCTCGCATATGTGCCAATCCTGAAGTATTGAAAATGCAAACATCATTAGTATTGATCTTTTTGTGCTCAGTAACTAAAGTACTGGGTACCACAACCACTAAAAAGATGGAACAGATTTTTTTTTTTGTTACTATAGTTCAATAGGGAGATTTCTTAAATTTACAGATTTTAAGGATTAAATTCAATTCCGTTCTGTGGCCTACCATGTGCCAGGTTCAGGATTGAAGACTGCATTGGGAAGAGGCATAGAATGAAAATAAAGCCATTGACCTTTGACCAAATTCTATACCACATGAATGCGTATATGTCTGACATTACCTGGAGGCTAGATAATGATCCATTAGAACAATTCCTACCATGAGACGCTATCTGCTAGAGAAGAGTCAGATGAAGGGGTTACTACCTTGGGGATTTTTTTTTCTAGCTGGAGGTATAGATTCACAAAGGTAGCAAAAGTGTACTTGCTTTTGGTGGGTGAAGAATCTTCTGGTTCTGTAGTGTTACTCCTCCCCTTAATTTTGAACTCTTCATGCTACACTCCTCTTTACCCCTTGCAGGGATGGTAGAGGGGATTCTAACTGAACCTCAGTTGCTAATTTATAAGGAACTGATAATCATGAATCTTCCACCTACAGTACTTTTCATATAACTGACAATAAAAGGATTTGATATGGGACAAGAGAACTTGAAATCTGTGATTAATGCTGATCTTTTGAGAAGGAACTTTAAGAGGATTCCTTTGTTTAGGATCAAAAGCTTCTGACTCCTCACCTTCATCAATAACAAAAATACAGCTAGATTGTCAAGTATACATCAAAGTCCCAGATAGATGAAAAAATATTTTAGGTAGTCACCGATTCTTTTATAAATTCTATCCCCCATTTAGATATATTACATCTCATCCCAGAATGTTGAAGCTGCTAGCATGGTACTTCACTCTTGATACAGGATCAAAGAAGAAAAATATAATTATGAAATGACTATCAATAGTCTCTGAGGAATTCTGGGTTAAAGATGTTCTGGGGTTTATCAAACTTAAAATCCACTCATAATCCATTTCCTAAAACAATGCAATCTCAGGTCATTTTGATCACAGTAAGATGTGAATTGCAGTGGGGACATGAAGAAACAAAGATCAGTTTGTATGTTTCACACAATGCCTCAGTACTAAGCAGTACTTGAAAATTGCTCTTGACCTGAAGGTTGAACTCCTTAGCACCTCATACAATAAAAAGTGACAAACCTGTCAATGTTTTCCCACCTTGGGCACAAATAGCAGGGTAATGAAATCATAGCTTCTCATTTGGGATGCAAGTTATGTAACCATGTCATGATTTTCTCAAGGGTGTCTGTCTAGTAGACTGAAGACAGTGTTGATTCTGTTTTTTAAAAGGTGAATTCTAGACTAGTGAATTATGTAATACAATTCTAGAAAAGATTGTGAAGAAGTTTTTCAGTATTTTATGTTGATTATCAAAAATCTGTATTGTTACACCAAAAGCAAGAATTCTCATTAATGTTTTTTCTTTTCATTTTAGTATTAAGTTGGATCACAAAAATACTTGTTTTTAAAGTCACATGCAGTTGGATATTAATAGTTTCCTATGATTTATATCAGCAGGCTTCATTTTTGTTTTTTAGGACCATAAAACTAATATATATGGATTAATGTATAGAATATATAAGAAACTCAAAAAACTAAGCAATAAAAAAGCCCCATCAAAAATGGACCATAGAAAAGTTTATCAAAGAGATATATAAAGATTTCAATGGAAGAATCTTCTAGATATTCATAATTGCAGAAAAAAAGCTAAGAAAAATTGTGGCATGTTATTATGATCAAAAGCTATTTAAAAGCTGGGCGTGGTGGCGCACGCCTTTAATCCCAGCACTCGGGAGGCAGAGGTAGGAGGATCGCCGTGAGTTCAAGGCCACCCTGAGACTACAGAGTGAATTTCAGGTCAGCCTGGACTAGAGCGAGACCCTACCTCGAAACCCCCCGCCAAAAAAAAAAAAAAAAAACTATTTAAGGGCTGGAAAGATGGCTCAGAGGTTAAGGCACTTTGCTGCAAAGCCTAATGACCCAAGTTTGATTTCCCCAGTACCCACATAAAGCCAAATGCACAAAGTAGAGCATGTATCTGGAGTTTGTTTACAGTGGCTGGAGGCCCTGGCACGCCCATTCTCTCTGTCTGTCTGCTCTCTTTGCTTACAAATAAATAAAAATATTTTTAAAAAGCTATTAATCATTAAAATTATTCCATGTTTTTGAAAAAAAGGTCACAGGATCTGAGTTCTCAAAAGAAAGCAAAATACAAGTATCTAATATTTTAAAAAATGTTCAACATCTTTCACCATCATGGAAATGCAAATTAAAACTTCTTTGAGTTCCCTTTTCACTCTGTTAAGAATGGCCTTCATAAGAACATCAAATGACAACAAATGCTGGCTAGGGCATAATGAAAGAAGAGCTCTTTGTTTATTTTTAAAATGTATATATTTATTATGAATAAGTATATATATTGTATGAGGGAATCTTGTGAAGGTTTCCCTGTTTCCCTCCTCTCTGTCCCCTACCCACTGGGGTCCCTCCTCAGTGCAGATACTGGATCTATCCATAGGGTAAGGGGTTATGAACTGCACCAGAGGTAGCCACTTTTTTTTCTTACCCCTTTGTGCATTGTTGCTTGGGGGGGGGCAGTGTCTCTGGATATTCTCTCCCACCATGGCTCATACATTCTTTCTTCCCCCTCTTCTGTTCAGTTACTTGAGTCATGGTGGGTGAGTTTTAAGTCTGGTTTATTGTTGAGATCTTAAGTGTCTCTGAACTTCTGCTTTGGATTGTGTTGGGTATCATTATTGTCTGTCTCCATTGACCTTTCATGGGTTATCTGACTTGCTGTGGTGATTGGTGAAAGAACTCTTATTCACTATTGGTGGGAGTGTAAAAATTTTACTGTAAAATTTACAGCCACTGTGTAAGTTAGTGTCAAGGATCCTCAAAAAGTTAAAAACAGATCTACTCTGTGATCCAGGTTTACCACTCCTGGGCATATAACCTAAGGTCTCTGCACTTTACAGTAGAGATATCTGTTCATCCATGTTTGCTGTATTCATAATACCTAGGAAATGAATCAACCTAGATGTCTAAAACACTGATGAATTGGTAATAAAGGTGTTGTACATAAACACAATGGAGTGCTATTCAGAGGTAAGGAAAAATGAAATGAAATTTGCAGGAAAATGGATGGACACGGAAAATATTATACTAAGTGAGGTAACCATGGTACAAAAAAACAAATGCCCCATGCTGTCTCATGTGCAGATCCTAACTTTGAGTTTTCAGATTTATATGTAAGATGGAATAAGAGTCAGTATTAGAGGCCAGGAAACTAGAAAGGAGCCATGAGGGGTGAAGATGGGGAAGGCTTAAGGGGAAGAGATTGCATATATATATAAGTAGAGGGACAGAATATTGGGGATGAATGACATAATGAGGGATAAGAGAGGGGGTTAAAGAGAAGTTGGGGGAGTTTTAACCAAAACTAAAGACAATATGAATAAGCCATATGGAAACTACTTCTTTGTTAGATAATTAAAAATAACGTGTAAGCCATAAGTTGTTACAGAAAAAAATTCCAGTGCCAGGGGTGGGAAACCTCTCAGTGAGCTGTAGATCAGTATGGCCTATGAGGCCCTCAGCACAATACAGACTATTACAAATTCTCTTGGTTCCCCATCAGAATGGATATAAGACTCTGTTGCTAAAGATACCTCATGCATCAGTTGCTCAACACTGAGAAATCAAGCTGGTAATGAGCTAAAATCCTCCTCCCTGCTCACTAGCTGCCATCATACTGTAATGTGTTATGCAGGCTGCTGATGGACAAAACTCATCTTAACCAGCAGTGAGCCCTGTGAACTATACAACGAGCTAGACAGGCAAGATATGTCCACTGTTGCAAGAGTGGCATGAACGTTATGTGGGTATTTAGTTGCTCTCTGATTGCATTTAAGGCCCAATGCACAGGAGGAAATTCATGCCTGGTATTGAAAAAACTAATATATATTCGTTATAGCCCAGTTAGAAAATACAGAAAAAGAAGGGAAAATATAAATTTGCTCATAATTTAGTTTCATTTTTGTACATATCTACATCTTTGCATGTATGCACATACATTTATTCACTCAAATATGTTTCAAAACAACTTAATGTGAATTATAGTTCATTTTTGTAGATTATATGGCTATTTAAATTGAACCGCCACAAGTTCCGTATTAGCAATTTCTAAAAACAATAGTTTTACTATTATGATTTCAGCATGTAGATGTCAATTATTTATCTGCTCTTCTATTTTATGACATATATGCTGTTTTCAGTCTTTTATCATCTTTTACATGAATCTTGGTCTGCATTGCTAATGATTTCATTAGGATGAATTGTCAGAAATAGTATTTCTAGGTTGAATCATGTGAACTCTTAAATATACTTTCAAGTTGCTTACCATAAGATTTCTGACTTTTCAACCAATGTGTCAGAGAGTGTACCTGAAACCATAATTAACTTTTTAAATAAATATTTATTTCCAAGGAGAGAGAGAGGGGGGGGGAGAGGAGAGGAGAACAGAGAGAATGGGTACACCAGGGCCTCCAGATGCTGCAAATGAACTCCAGATGCATGTGCCACTGTGCACATGGCTTCACATAGGTACTGGGGAATGAAACCTGGGATGTTAGGTTTTACAGGCAAGCACCTTAACCACTGAGCCATCTCTCCAGCAAAAATATTTATTTGCAAGGAGAGAGAGAGAGGCAGACAGAGGCAGACAGATAGAGAATGGGTGCACCAGGGCCTTTTGTCCCTGCAAACAAACACATACACCACTTTGTGCATCTGACTTTACGTTGGTAATGGGGAATTGAACCTCACTCAGTCTGTCATGCTTTGCAAACAAGCACTTTTAACCACTGATCCATCTTTCCAGGCATCCTTCTAAGATCAAGAAAAGAAACGTTTTAGCCAGATTTTTTTCTACATTTTAAAAAACTAAAATGGTTTAAATATTGTGTGTGTGTTTGTGTGTTGTATGCACAAGTGTTGTATAGATGGGTATGTCCCCTGCTTATTTGTGTGGCAGCCAGAGGAAGACATTGAGTTTCTTCCTCTGTTGCTCTTCTACCTTTATTTCCCTGAGACAGTCTCACTGATCATACAGCTCCCTGATTTTCAGTTAGACTGATCCTTCTATCTCCACCCCCCCCCTTAGCAATGGGGTTACAGACGTGCATGACCATCCTTGGCTTTTTATGTGGGTACTGGGATTGAACTCAGGTTCTCACACCTGCTCAGCAAGCACTCTTACTTGCGAAGCCATCTCCCAATCCTGTTTTTGTACCTTTGATAGGTTTGGTAACAGGTTTAAAAATTATTTATTATTTGCAAGCACAGAGAGAGAGAGAGAGACAGAGAGAGAGAGAGAGACAGAGACAGACAGAGACACAGACTGGGCATACCAGGGCCCATGGCCTCTATGGGTACTGGGGAATCAAATTTGGGCGTTAGGTTTTGCAGGCAAGCACCTTAATCACTGAGCCATCTTTCCAGCCCCCCAAATATATATTTTTTAAAAGGACATAAAAGTTTCTTCATATCCTTAAGGTCCAGTCACACCAATGTTAATTGTATGCAAGTAGAATTTGGAATCCCTAGTTGGCAAAACAACCATATCCTCCATATCCTAGAAAAATATTAATAGATTTTATGCTGAGAGGAACACCTTTATTCGGATGTTGTAAGGTTTAGTGACCCTGTCCTGAATGATACTAGTGAGTTTGGTGAACTGCAAAACAAAACTTTACCAGATTTACAGCTTTGCTATAGTGAGTGTAAGGTTATTTCTTAGCAGACTGGGTTCCTTGACCATAAGAACCAGAGTGCTGAGAGCATTTCTTCTTGAGTCATACTTCTGTCTATTGTCTGTGTGGACTTGATCAAACTTAATCTATCCATTCTCTCCTGCTTTTCTTCTGCATGGCATAGAAATCAACAGAATGCATTGTGTTTGTTGGAAAGATGGACTAAGGTCTTTTTTTTTTTTTTTTTTTGACTAAGGTTTTAAGGTTTGAGAGTAGTCCTTGGCTCTTATTAGGCAATTACTAAAGTTTAGCTCCTATTATTTGCAGTCCTTCTCTTATTGGTAGATGACCATACTTCTTGAATGAATTACTGAAACAATTATGATGGGCTCATACTGCAAATTAAATGTGATGAGTAAGTAGTATACTTGTTTTACAGTCTTAGAACTGCCCTGTAAAGAAAGAATTGACATTTGCACTCTGTAGCTTTAGAAAGTAGAGATTTGGTTACTCTCCCAATTAGCCCTACTCAGCAACGGAATTGCCCTAATAGAAGAATTCAAGTAGAATGTTATAGACCATTACAAGTATATAATAGAAAAAAAAGGCCTTCTTTGGCTAGTTAGATTAGGTGATCTCTAAATTCCCTTCCAAGTCTAGGCTGGTTCTGTGATTATGAATAGTGTATGTAGGATTATCACAAAACATGCAGTAAGACCCCTTGAGTGCATCTCTGGAAGGGTTGATGCTGCTAATGTTTGCCTACCTCTGCTTTCCCTGCTTTAGTTTCTTTCGCCTGTTGTATGTCAGGCCGACATCAGTTCATTCCTCAACTTGGTTCAATCCTACAGCCTCTCTTTACTCAGTGGCAGCTGTCTGGGGGATAATTTGAAATGAGAGTATATATTTTTTTCACATAAACCCACCCCAAAATAGAAAGAACATGCTACCAGCAAAATGTATCTTGAAATTGTTTTAAGAAAACAAACACAAATGGGGAAATGGTTAAAGGTGCTTGTTTACAAAACCTGCCAGCCCCAGTTCATTTCCCCAACACCCACATAAAGCCAGATGCAAACAAACAAACAAACAAACAAAAAACCAGAAGTTTGTGTCTATGTTGGGTGTGCCTTATATTTTATCATAGGCCAAGGATGGACTTTACATTTTGCTCAGGAGTCCTGGATATCTCTAATTGTATGGAATTTCCCATAAATTCACCATCAACATTATCCTTCCATTGGAAGGAGGAGTGGAGCCCACACTATTAACCTCACTATCTGGTGTTATGTTCCTTGGGTTGAGATGATTTTTCTGTCATTATGAACTCTGATTCCTTGCCCTTTGGCCATTGAAAAGTGCTTCATAATGTTAGCCCAATTGGAAGCCTTACAGATTCTTTCTTTCTTAGGGTTCTCTGCTGAATAATTTCTGACATATCTTGTAATTGTTTTGTGCTGCTCTCTTCATTTATCATATTTGGAGCATTGGCTTTTTGCCATACCTGTCAAGGGTTTATGGGAGTTAATGACATGTAGTATATAAAGTTCTTTGAGATTCTTTCATGAAAGTTGGTATTATCTTGAAAGCAAGAGGTTGAACTGTTCATTTGTTAGATAACTAGAGGGATTTAAACAGAAGTAATCACACCATGTCTGTTATTTAATGTATTTGATGATATGTACAAATTTTTACTGCTCAAATTTTAAATGAAGTGACTTTTTCCCCCTTTTCTTGTTCTCTGTTTATAAAACCCATTATTAGAGAATGCCTTGCCAAGAAAAAAAATTGGGAATAAAATTTCTGAAACAATTCTCCAGTCCACGTTTTCTTCTGTTTTGATTTGTCCTTGGATTTGCTGTCTGGAACTCCGTAATTGAAGTGAAGAACTCCTGGCCTCGCTGCATTTTTTTGCTATGAGTCTGTCTACAGAGTATTATACATGCACTAACTGAGGTCCAGTGCTGTACAGTGAGTGACCCCCAATGGATCACTGTTGTGTGGGCCAGCATCTATGCAATTTTATAGTTAGTATTCTCTTGCAGTTATATTAATTTTGCTCTTTTTGAGTCATATTTTTTCCAACCAGAATTTATAGAATGCAAATGTGTTATTGGAATCATCTGAAATACTGATGTATTCACAGGCATGGTGGTGATGGCTCTGATCCTTTCAAAGGCCTATGGATCACATTGCCTGTATTTTGAGCTAGTGTGTTAAGCCTAGTGCTTTAAGAAGGCTTTGCTATCCCTTTTAATCTTTAGAATTTATAAAACCAACAGCTTTGTAGTCTTCAGTAGGAGGATTGTAATAGAGCCTTCAAGTTTTTGGAACTTAGAAGCCAGAGATATGAATGTGTCTGTGGTTACTCTTTTCCTTGTGCTGTCTTACCTGCACAACACAGAAACTACAAAGTACCCGTTGCTAGACATGGAAGGTGTTTATTTTATAGCGCTAGGGATTGAACATTTGTATATCTAGGCAGACATACCACTCACATCCTCAGCACTGAAAGATATTTTAAAAGATTACTGAATAATAGGTGTATAGACTCATTTAGGCTGAAAAGAACCTTATAATCCAACCATGTCACTTTACAAATGAAAAAAAAAAAGCAAAGTCCATAGTATCTTACTGAGCCTGAATCCGAGTTGATATAAAATAAAATCTCAGAAGTTTGCCTTACCAAGGGAGATCTAATTGTATCTCACTATTCTGATAGCTGTTCTAAACTGACCTGTAGCTTTTGGAAAGTACTAAATTATCATAGAAAATGACTATCTATAAAGCAATGTGGGTGTTGAGTTCATACATCTAAGCAGACTATCGTTTGTTTTAAATAATGTCCACTGTTCCATAGTCTTCACAAAGTCTGAACAGAGTATATTTTTTGTCTACCTTTTACCCAGTTAACAGAATGCTTACTCTCTTATTGCCACTTAAAAGCCATCTGGAAGACTCATGCTGATAATGTAATGCACAGTGATGGAAGGGGGTAAAGTAGGAAAATATAATTATTGCATGCACAGTAATTTTAAAGTCTCTTTTCTTATCCCTATTCTATCTTTTCCCCAGCTTAGTTGGGTGGATCTGATTTGTATAGCACTTTCCCCATCTTTTCTTTTCCTAAATTGGGTAAGAGCTGCAAAACTATTCAGGAAAAACTAAATTGGTAAAGCATGTGAGAAGATAGTAGTTTGTGCCTTTCTCAACCTTGTTATAGATCAGTCTGGAGCTTACAAAAGTGTACTTAAATATTTTCTATAATATAAGTTGAGGACAGATTTCTATTTGCTGTTGATGACTGTCAAAACACCTTCTGTAGAGTGATTGTCACAGAATGTGGGACCTTATTTTCTGATGGAGAAACTGCTTTGGTTTATTCTCACTGTGTATTTACATGATTATTTCTTATTTTCTCAAGTGCTTGTGACATTTAATAAATTTTACAGTTGACAACTGTGTCAGCTTGTGGTATGAGAGAAATTTGTTGCCTGAAAACTATTTAAACAAAAGCAAACAATAGCAGATTAACCAGGAAGAATATGATTTTGAAATTGTGACTGAATATGATCTAGATAAGCTGAAAATGTGTTCCCTTATTCATTCTTTCCTTGACCAGAATTGCTATTCCTTCAAATCGAGGCGACCATTTCCTTTAATCCTTGGGAATTGATACTTTAGAATAGTTTATTATTTCACTTATTGATGGATAGTACTCTTAGGATTCAGTGAACAAGATATACGCTTTATCAACTATATTCTACTGAATGTTAAGGTCCCAAGCATTGTTTAAAACTAGCACTGATAATAGGCATATATACATACTTTCTGTTTTTTTTTTCTTTTTTTTTAAAGGAAGGAAAGAAATTATTTTGGTTTGTAGTTCTTTTTTCTTTTTGAATTCAGCAAATTGGGCTTCTATTGTGGAACATGAAATACAATGTAAAAAGGTTTGGCCAGAAAACATACTTTCTAATATTTCTTACTATATGTATATTTAGGAAATATTCTGCTGCCAGGAAGATGTCTTGTTAAACTTTGGCTATACTAAAAGCCTTTAGAGCCACTAATTTAAGTAAATATGGCTTAAACTATTTTGATTGTGAGATTGTATTATTTTCAGAAGAACTTTAAAGCTTAGCATTCTTTTTTTAAAAAATATTTTATTTATTTATTTTTAAGCAGAGAAATACACAGAGAGAGGGAGAGGAGGAGGGAGAGGGAGAGGGAGAGAGAGAGAGAGAGCACCAGGGCCACCACCTTGTGGGTCTGGCATATATGGGTACTGTGGAATTGAACCCAGGGCCTTAGGCACTGGAGGCAAGTGCCTTAACCGCTGAGCCATCTCTCCAGCCCATCTTTTGTATTCTTAAAACAATGGAAAAAGAAGTTGTTTCAAGGGACAAACTTTAAAATTTTATTTGTGTGTATGGGCACACCTGGAGGTTGAAGGACAGATTTGAAGTGTCAGAGCTCCATAGGATAACCTTTTAAAATATTTTTTTTTGTTTTTTGAGGTAGGGTCTCGCTCTAGCCCAGGCTGACCTGGAATTCACTATGTAGTCTCAGGGTGGCCTTGAACTCACGGTGATCCTCCTACCTCTGCCTCCCGAGTGCTGGGATTAAAGGCGTGTGCCACCACGCCCGGCTTAAAATATTTTAAAATGGAAAGGATGGCCAGATTCTACAAATTCTTGGGAGCCTTTGAAAAATCTTAAGTGTCCATTGCTAATTCAGCAATTCTTTAATGACAAGTATAATTATTTATTTCGGGTAAATAAAGACAAAAGAATAATTGCAAAAGACGATAACAGAAAAGCTTTGCAACCTGCCATTGCTGAGTACATTGTGAAGAAAGC
>PVHP010032080.1:0-20563 GCA_004024765.1 Zapus hudsonius | reverse complement strand
TTTCATATATATTTAATTTTTAATTGCAACACTCAATTCCCCACAATAATTTGCTTTAATTTAAAGTGTATGTATACTCTTGTAATTCAATGATTCAATGACAAACATTTTCTTCTTGCTCATTTGTCTGTCACTCAGTTGAGGAATTCTCTTGTTTTCAGCCAATGAGGAAGCTCATTCATGCCTTTCACCTTCATGAAGAGCTAGATAGATAAAGCTGTAGACTGCACTCAATCCCTAGCCTTGTGCCACACAGCTAAGACTTGTTTCTGCTCACTGTGATTGTTCATCTCAAGACAGAACATTCCAGAGCAAATCACATGTAATATAATCATGCTCTCATAATGTCCTCAGACAAGCCCCCAAAAGGGCAAATTACTCAACTCTTGAGATTCAGACTCAAAATGATTGTCACTTCATATTAATTAAAATTGTATTGGAGAAGCCAATAACAAATGCAATCTAGTCATAGTAACAAATACCATAGTCACAGATGAATAAAAATAATTTACTAATAAAAAGGTGAAATGAACAATGTAATCACCTTACTGTACTTATTAAATATAATTGCCAATGAATTCATTTCTATCCATGGACAACTGTGGCAGATTAAATGATAGCTTCTACCCAATGTACATGTGTTACCCTTATCTACATTGCCTTATTTTATGGACAAGGCACTGGAATTTATTTCTTCTTTAATCTTTTATCATCTCACCATTATTTTCATTGTAAGTTTTGATTATTTAAAGTATGTAGTTGAACACTATGTATTATTTTATGTATCTTTTGAAATCACCATGAATATTTTCCACTAGTGATTTTCACTGCTCCTTCTTTCCCTCTCCTTCCTCTTGTTATGAGTAAGGATTGTATTTAAAAGTATATTAAAATTTTCAGAATATCTCTGCCTTCATTAATTTTGATCCTTCTAGCTATTCCACCGTTGCATCCAAATTTATTCATATTTTCAAATTCATTCACAAAAAAACCCACTTTTCTTCAATGCTTTTATGATCCTAACTTCTATCAAATTTCTGTCCCTGCATTACTTGTGTGCACTTCCCTGTATCTTCCTTAATTTAGCTTTATCATTCTGGCCTATTTTTATGGAAATATTTATAGTATTTTGTTTCATAAAAATATTTTAACACAAGCCTATAATAATGTTCTTTGAACACGCTTGGTCTTCATTTTCATCTCATTTATTATTTTACTCCTTTTTGTTAGTATTACATTTTAATAGTCATAAGTATATTTATGTTATTTCTTTTACTATTTTTTACAAAAAAATAAGTACAATTTTCTCAAAAACAAGTGCATTTATTTAATTTTTGAACATGCAGATATACAGTAATATCAGATAATACTAGGTTTTTAAATACAAATAGAAATATTTACATGAGTATTTTTGAGCATGAGCACATTCAAGAAAAAGTTCTTTCAAATGAAATTTTCATTACATTTGTGTAGTTTGTGAATTTTGATGAATATTTTGAAAACAATGGAAGGCATGTTTTGTGGTTAAAGTTATCAATATTGACTTTATTTTCATTGCAAAGTCATTAACTTCAACATTAAATTCATTTAAATTCCTTATTTCAAATTATAAAGTTAAATTTCTAGTCACTTAAGAGTGAGAGTGAATCCATTTGGGTCCTGTATACCTGTGTTCTGTTAATTATCATTGTTCAAAAGGGCCATTATAGACAAGCTGTCTTTACAGCTCTCAAAACTGTTAGAGAGAACTTCATGTTTATAGAAAATTTAAGATTATCAAAAACCTTTGAACTTTATTCTCCCAGACATTATGTTCATAATGTATTTGGGGGTTTTATATTACTTGAGATTTGTATTAGTGGTTTAAAGAATATGTGTTCAGTATATTATCAAATCTAGATTATTCATTTTAAATGTTCCTTTAATCCCACTAGTGAAATTTGATCATCACTGTAATATCTAAATAAGATAATATAAGTAACTGTCAAATAGGCCAGATTTTTTTTAAAAGGTAATAATAACCCATCAATTATAATAGGTTTGAATTCAATAGCAATGTTAACTGAGCTGTGGATATATAATATTCATTTGGAACAAGGCAGCTATTTCTATTTAACTATATGTTTTCCATAGAGAAGTGGGAAATGAAAATGAAATAGCTCCTTTTAAATTCAGAGGCATTTGTGCACTTATTTCTTCATGAATTATAGCAATACACAGAAAGAATAATATCAAGATTTTCATTTGAAGATATTCAATATTTACGGGAAAATTAACCCTTGTTGAGAAAACTTAGGATATTAAATAAACTTAGGTAGATAATAATTAGATATAACAAATAGAATATATGGCAGGCATGGTGCTCAAGCCTTTAATCTCAGCACCTAGGAAATAGATGTAGGAAGATCACTATAAATTCAAGGCCACCCCGAGACTACATAGAGAATTCCAGGTCAGCTTGGGCTAGTGCGAGATCCTACCTCAAAACAAAGACAACAACAACAATATACACGTATATATTATGAAGAAAAGCTACTTGAAGGGAACTATTTAAAGGAATATGAAAGACTGGTTTATGTAGATAGTGATCCATTAATATTTTCTTTCTTTCTAGCTACTGCTATTTTTGAGTCAGGCTAAATTTCTGTGTACTCCTAATTTTGAACAAACTGGAAAATTTGATTTTTAAAGTCAATGATTTATGCTCCTACAAATTTTACAGAAAGTCAATCATTCCACATTCTAATTTATTCATTTATTTTTTTCTTAATAATTCCTCCACATTCTTTGTATTTTCCAGAGGTTACAATTAGTTTTCTTAATGTTTTCCTATTATGTGATTTTGAAAATTTGTTTATAGTAAAAATGCACACAAATGGATGTGCACATTTAAAAACATACCCACTTAAAAGGTCAGATATATTTCCATTTTCATGATGACTCAAACTAACTTTTAAAAAAATATTTATTTATTTGAAAATGAGAGAGAGAGAGAGAGAGAGAGAGAGAGAGAGAGAGAGAGAGAGAGAGACAGAGGAAGAAGTAGGGTAAGAGAACTCCAGGGCTTCTGGACAATGCAAATGAACTCCTGATGCATGTATCACTTTGTGCATCTGGCTTTATTTGGGTATTTGGGGAATTGAATCCTGTTCAGTAGGCTTTGCAGGCAAGCTCTATGATGGTTAGGTTTTGTTGTCAACTTGACCTTTTTAATTATTGTGGGTGGGTCTCTGAGGATATTTATAGGAAGGCAGCCTCTCAGTAGGGAGAAAGATATAAGGAAACTCATCAGAGCTAGAAATAAGCATCCCTTCCTGTGTGGGCAGTGTAGGAAGGAAATTCCAGAGATACAGGAAGCCATTAAGTCAGGGACAGAGTTGGTTGCAAGACAAGAAGGAGATTTCTCTCCAGAGCCTTTGCCTGTTTGCTATTCTCTGTGTGTGGTTTTGGTGATGGGTCTCTCTTTCTGTTTGAAAGGGGACCATCCTCTTTCACTGTTATGTAACTTCCCCTGGATCTGTAGCTTCAATAAATACTTTCCTCCCATAAACTGTGCCTGGTATGGAGATTCATCCCAGATGTGTGTGGCTGACTGCAACTAGTACCTTAACTGCTGAGCCATCTCACCAGCCCTCAAACTAACTTTTGAAAGAATAACCCTAATACCCTTAGATAAACTCTCATGAACTCTTCATATTAGTCAAAATAATCTTTATTTTAGTCACATTTGCTTTTGTTCAGGTTTAGCAAAATGATAGTGTAATTTATTAATCTTATTTGTTCACCATGAACATTGCATATCAAATTGTTAGTTATATACTGTTGTAGTTAGCTTTCCAGTAGCTGCAGAAAAGAGTCCAACCAAAAGCAGTTTGATGGGAGGAATGAGTTTATTTTGACTTGTGCACTCAAGGGGAGACTCCATCCTGGCAGGGAAGATGATGGCATGAGCAGAGAGGTAGACATCACCTCCACCACAGCACTGCAAACAGCAGCAGGAAGGTGTGCCAAACACTGGCAAGGGGAAGCCGGCTTATAACACTCATAAGCTCCCCAACAATACAGCTCCATGGAGGTTCTAATACCCAAACTTCCATCAGCTGGTGATTGATTATTCAGATCTCATTTATTTGTGGGGGAATCCTGGAACAAACCATGACATTCCACCCTGTCTCCAACAAATTATTAATAATACATGATGTAAAATACAATGCTTTCAGCTCAACTCCATAAGTCCCCACAGTTTTTCTTTAAACTGAGCCATAATACAAAAAAAAAACAAACATAATGGCACAGAACATTCACACTGCAAGAGTAGGCATGGCAAAAACAGATCAAACCAATAAAAGATTTAAAACAAGCAGTGCAGCAGCAAACTCTAACTTCAAGTCCAATAATTCTAACCAATAACAAGTCACTTGGAGACCTGATTCCTGATTCTGCTTCTACAGCTCAGCTACTCACAGTCTGGGAAAACTTCATCTGGTGCTGGGAGCTCTTACTGGCAGCCATTGATAGTCATGGCATTTCACTGGGTCTTCACTGCAACAAACAGTCCATCCTCATGGCTCCATCAGGCCTCCATGCAGGCAATCCAGAACATCTGCTTCACACTGCTGCTGGCCATTTATCAAAAACAAAACTGTGTTGCAAATCCAATGACTCTCTTTTCCTGCATTTGTTATACTCTATATAACAGATGGGCTACCAACTTGTTAATCCAGGGGAGAACAAAGCATTCACGCCCCTTACTTCAAGAGTCTGTATTCTTCCTCCTATCCCAATGAAGATTAGCTAGCCCAATCTCAATGGTTGTAATCTCTCAAAACAATTGCAGCTGAATGAGTAGCAGTTTTAGCCCAAAGCTTTCAATTTCTTTCTGTGCCATCTCCATCCAGTTCAGTTCCATGCAAATCAACCCTGCACAGTTTCCCAGGACACGGGCAAGCAGAACACAGCAAGCCTCTCACACAAACTGCTTCTAGACCCTTCCTGACAAAGTTCTTTCTCACCCATGTAAACCAAGCTTCACAATCCATAGTCCTTACTGCATTCAGGTCTTTCAGCTCTGACCAGAATGGTCCATCAAGCTGTACTTACAGAAGTTCCTGGAGTCTCCTAGGCTAAGGTTTCAAATCCTTCCACATTACTTCTGCAGATCAGTTCCAAAAGGCCAAAGCCACAGAATCAGGGTTCTAGCAGCAACAGGCCCCACATGCTGGTACCAAATCTGTTGTAGTCAATATTCTAGTTGTTGTGACAAAGAACCCAACCAAAAGCTGCTTTTGGAGGAATTGGGTTATTTTGTCTTACAGACAGGAGGGGAGACTTTATCCTGGCAGGGAAAATGATGGCATTAGCAGAGGTTGGAAATAACCTCTACCATAGCACCACAAACAGCCGCAGGAAGGTGGCCCAAACACTGGCAATGGGCAGCAGGCTTATAACACCCATAAGCCCACCCCCAACAACACAGCTCCATGGAGGTTCTAATATACAAACTGCCATCAGCTGGGAATCAAAATCATTCAGAACACATTCATTTGTTGGTGATATCTGGATCAAACCATGGCACATATTCAGGATGCTATGTTATATGAGAAAGATAATAACATCTTTAATTTAACAGAGTTTATGGTCTACTGGTGAAAATGGGATTTTAATCAATTTCAATGAAAGGGTATAAATGCTATGCTCTGGTAAATATAAGGTAAGTATAATATCATTAGAAAATGTTGCTATACAGCGGATGATTTCAAAATATGTGAGGCTGTTTCAGCCAGAGCAAATAGCATGTGGATAGTCATAGAGAAGAGGCATATCAAGTTGAAAAATAAATTTGGCAGGGTTTATTAGGTTACTTAAGTAGATAGAAAAAACTCAAGACAACTTAGACTCTATTGCATTATTTTTGCCATGAATTATATCAAAGAGTAACCTTCTTCCTTATACCTTACTGTGTGTTTTTAGTGAAACTTAGCTCTCAAATTCACATCTATTTTCTTTGCACTTTAGAAAGAGTTGATCAAAGGGGAAAAAATTATTTCCTTTGATTTTTACCTGAAACTTGTGTTTTGAAGAAAAGCTTTTCATAGCAGATGTACTGTATAAAAACTACCAAGATGCACAGAAATGACTCATATCCTTCCTTTTATAACATGATTGCTCATTTAATTATGTACATCCTCAACACATACAGAAAAGGGAGCAGATGGTAAAGACTAGTTTAAAAAGAGATAAGTCTATGAAAATACACTTATTCATCATAGCTTGAGTTTCCTTGCTCAAATTATTTTGTTCTATGGATCAGAAAATTATACCACTATTGAAGGAAAAAAAGATCCAAAAGTTTAATCCAGATTTCAAAGTCATTAATGTGTGCCAACTAATGTCACATTACTGCTGTTGCTACTGAGGATTAAACATCAGGGAATATTCTTAAATGACTATAATAAATGAAACCTTGCTTAAAATATCACCATAAATGACTGTGTTGAGAAGGAATGTATTTATAATTTTAGAACTTATTACAACATACATATTATGGATATAAACTTATAAATCCAATATTTTTTCACTGTTAATATGTTATATGTTGGAAGAAAAATCATTTCCATTTTAAAAATATATATTTCACAAAATAAAATTCTTTAAATTCATAAAAAGCATGTAATAGCTAGAAATCTTATTACAGCTTTTCCTCATTATCTGGCACATTGATTCAACGTTCCAATTTCATCAAATTTTCAGAAGTAACATAATGGTGTTGAGCTCACTTTTTCCAATTCATAATTCATTGTCTTCATAATTTCTGGAGATATTTTTCAAGAAGTGCTTCTGTTACTGCTGGCCAGAGAAGCTTCTCTTAAAGATGTCTGTGGATACTGAGGAGGGACAAGGGAGAGTAATGAGAAGGGATTATAATCAACTAGCCAATGTAAATTAATTTCAATTCTCAATTAAAAATGTAATGCTCCAATTTGCAACTCTCTGGCTTTCTATTTGCTATAAGAAATCCGTGAGCTACATTTTCCTTCTACTATGGCTACTGTTGGTAATCTAGGCTCCATTCACTGGTGGCATAGAATGCAGTTAGGACACCTGCATTTAGAAGCAAAGTTAAACTCTCTAGGAATCAGTTAGTCCACCTGTTAAGAATGATTATGATGATTATGCTATACATTACTTTTGGAAATTTAGTAGCATGCATAAAATGTATTTAATATATTTTCAAATTCCAGTCCATAGATGCATAATAACAGAAGCATGGCTTTTGTAATTGCTACTTATCACAGAAATATATTTCCATTAACATGTGACTCCATGAAGGCCAGGGATTCTCTCTTTCATTTACTATTATTTTCAGAGGCTTCTTTTTTTCAACTACCTTGTAGCAGTCATAATACTTGATCAAGGATAAGAGGGGTGAAAAGCATAGAATGGAGTGTAAGTTTGCTTTTAAGTTGCACTGTTCTCTCTAGGGTAGGAAGTTAATGAAGTCCAATCATACTTAAAAGAAACCTCTTTGCATTTCTCAAGCTGGCTAAGATGCATGGAAACTTACTTTGATTCCACACTAAAGAGAATCTAACCCTTTCTAGTTCACTCTTTTGCAGGCATGACTACCTCTAGAGGCATCTTTGTTTACTGGTAACGGACAGTTTATGCTAAGGATAATCATGACTGAGAGCTTTCTCATCAGTGGGCCTGATCTCCCTAATAGTTCCTGAATCCCCACTGCATATTGCAAGTGATCCTTGGGCCTGTTGTAACATGAGGCTCTGATATGAAAGCATGTCATTTCATCTTCAATGTATGTTACTTCTAGCACAAAATGGAAACAAAAGCATGCTTAAGAGAGGTACTGAGCAGTCTGGGAATTCCTTGCATTGACGCCATCAGGATCACTTCTTACACTAACTTGCACACTTGTTGCCAGTCATATTTTATGTGATATGTTTCTGTTACTTAATGGAGAGGAAAGGAGGCAGCATACCCACCTGTCCTGCTCGCTGCCTACTTAGCACAAAGACAGCTGTGTTTGCTCCCTTTTCTCCCAGGAGCTTGAAGAATAAGACCTACTGAACTCCTAGTGGATATTGAAGCTACACTAAGGAATTGGAAGTAGTATCTGAAGATTTCTTGGGGACAGCTGGAATCTCTACCCTACCAATGAAATATATTTTCATTCTACTATGAATGGAGTTTGTAATCAATCCCAAGATTTGTTTCCAAATTTTAGAAAATACAGAGCTATTTGAACCTTGGATATTTTGGAAGAGGATGGAGTATTTTCAGATCAGACTTAAAATTTCATGTTTCTGAACTATGAGGCCAGCTGTCAGTTCTACCTCGCTTAGGTCTTGGATTAGATGACATATGTAACTGACCTGTTTGTAATGGGCCTTTCTGCTCCTTTCCTTGTTCTTTTAAAGGACTAAAATCATTGCAAGCAATTTCATAACACTTTTCCCATTTCTCTTTTGGAAAGAACCTGTGTGTTCTCTGAAAAGCCTGTCTTTTTGTTGTTGTTGTTGTTGTTGTTGTTGCAAAGGGATAAAAATTGTGTTTCAGCTGGATAAAAATTGTTTACACATCATTATTCAGAATCTATCAGAAAATTTAAATCACTGCATATGTGGAAACTTTTCAGTTCGGTGTTTCACTCGCTTGAGCTGAGCAGGATTGACTGTACTTTGCAGTTGAGGAAGAAGACACCAGCAAGGATGTGTTTAGAGGCATAGAGAGGGTTGTTGACACAGGAGCAAAAACCAATAAAAAGTCAAACACTGGTTTAAAATGTGGATTCTGACTGGTGGCCTATTTATTTTCTGAAAAATGTAAGGTCAGATGAAGAGGAATCCAGAGCCATGGTGACATATGACAGCAGGAATTGCAAGAACTCTGAGTGTGTTCTGGGGAAAGAGGGGTAAAAACAAGGTATTCGAGTGACTGTTCCTTTTAAAAGCAGAATTCAATAAGAGAAAGAATCCCTCAGTAAGAGAGGTGTCCAGAGATTAGGGTGAGAGTCAGAATAGCAAAAAGTGATTAGGCCAGAGGTAACAAAAGCTCAGGTGACAGAGTGTTACTCAGAGTTGAATGTGGAAAAAAAGTGATGATTAATCACAATTTTTTTTAAAATTTTGACAGAATTTAGAATTGCCATGAAAATAAATCTCTGGGTTGCTCATGAGGAATTTTCCAGATTAACTTGATTGAAGTGGTAAGACCTACCCTAATGGTGTGTGGCATCATACCGCGGGCTGTGGTCTGTACTCTATGAAGAGGAGAGAGTCGGCTAAGCATTGCCATTTATTTTGCTATGCTTCCTGACTGTGGATGCATTTTAGCCAACTGCTTCATGATTCTCTACCATACTTTCCCTACCATGTAGACTGTATTCCCTGGAACTGAAGTGAACAAAATAAGCACTTTATTCCTTAAGTACTTTGGGCAGCTGTTTTTCTTAATAAATGACAAAGGTAACTAATACAAAAAAAAAATGATACTGAAAAGTGTGGTCATTGCTATGTTAAATATGACCACAGGGTTGAAAGGCTTTGTGGAAGAGTTTGAAACCTTGAGCTAGAAAAGCCCTATAAGACTGGAAGCAGGGCTTAATGAGCCATTCTGTTGGAAGTTTGGAAGACAAGAATGTTAAGAAAAATGCAGACAGAGGTGGCTTAAATCATAAGGTTTCAGAGGGTAATAAAGACTACCAGGAATGAGGCTACAGATAGTTCATATGATATGCTATCACAGAAACTTAATCCATTCCACCCATGAATGAGGCTGACTTTAAAAGTAAGAGAATAATTTGTTTGACAATCTCAATATAGGAGAGCATTCGGGCTAATGCTAAGGAAGCCACATCATTTTTAAAGAGGCCAGCAGCAATAAAGGGAAAGCTCTTTGCCATACTGGAACAATAAAAAAGGTTCCCGGAGGTCAAGATCCAAAGCATCAGAGTCTCCAGTTTGTGAAAATCAAAATTCATTTGGAAGAAGACAGCCTTAACTGAAAGGATTCCCTGCTAGTACACAACCATTTGCCTGGTTTTGGTGGCATGAAAGATGCAAGACTAATGGATTCTTTCTCCAAGATTACAGAGATCTGTGAAGCCAGGCAATTTGGACTAGGACCAGAGTCTCTAATAGAAGGTGTGGTGAGGCCACTGGGTGAAGCTATGAAGCCAATGATTCCATTGAGCCAGAAGTGGTGGTAAACAACTTTAATCTCAGCACTCAGGAGGCAGAGCTAGGAGGATCACTGTGAGTTCAAGGCCATTCTGAGACTACATAGTGAATTTCAAGTCAGCATGGGCTGAAGAGAGACCCTACCTAGAAAACAAACAAACAAACAAAAAAGAACAAATAAACAAAAGAGAAGTTGCAGTTCAGATCCCAGGATGTAGGAGATGCCAAGACCATAGCATATTCACCAGGAAAAACTGCAGGCAGAGAGTGAAGCCAGCTCAGAAGAGAGGATATACTATGTGCTGTAGGGAACATACAATGGTGAAAAGCCATGGCTACTAAAGTCATTTGGAGCCTGGATGACTCCTTCATGAGTCTCAAATGCCAGACATGGAGCTTCAAACTTTGTAGTGTGTAGTGCTGGGTTTTGGTAGTTCATGGGTATGAATTTTCCTTGCTATGGCTGCATTACTTCTTTTTGGATTGCAAATGTTTACCTTTTTTGGAATTCTGGGTTTGAATGTATATTAGGGCATATACCTATCATAGGCTTGTTCCTAGCAAAGCATACAAAATGGCTGAGGCTTATTATATAACTAGGATTCAGCACTCCTATGCAGATGAGATTATTGTATGAAGGGCACTTACACATCTCCTCCCTATATAAGCACCCTGTGACTGAAATGACGTATGAAGCTTGGATCACCTCTGCCATTGACTTATTTTGCACTGCAACTGGTTTTGCAAATTTCTACTCTGCACACCTTCTTCAGTCTGGGCTCACTCCTTTCATGAATTCCCTTGGAGATTCCTGCTCCTGACACATAGTATCATCAGCAGGATGAGGATGAGTGAACCCTCTGACCTTCCAATACCACACAATAAGGACCCACACCAGATATGTGGCCCTCAACTGAATGCTGTTATCCAATGTTAGACTTCTTGATGGACTGGGATCCTCTTGAGGAGGGAGAAATGATTAGTCCCAGTCCAGCCAAAGTGATAAATTCATGAGAAAACTTGGATGGTGTGATCGTTAAGTCTTGATGTCAACTTGACCTTTCAAGTAATCTTGGGTGGGTCTCTGAAGATGTGCACAGGAAGGCAGCCTCTCTGTAGGGGGCAGGATGTAAGGAAGCTCAAAGGAGCTAGAAGTAAACATCCTTTCCTGTGTGGGCAGTGCTGGAAGGAAATTCCAGAGACTCAGGAAGCCATTAAGTCTGAGATAGAATTACAAGACCCCACCCTAGGGCTATATAAAGGTGAAACAATTCTCTTCTTGCCATCCTGCCTGTTTGCTAGTGTGTGTGTGGTGTAGGTGGTGTTTTTTCTCTCTGCTTGGACCTGTGAAAGGGGAGCAGCCTCTTTTGCATTCTGGAACTTCCCCTTTATCTATAGCTACAAATAAGTCCTTTCCTCCCATAAACTGTGCCTGGTTTGGAGATTCATCCCAGCAGCGTGTGGCTGATTGTGACAGATGATGATATCCCACTAGCCCATTGGGAAATATCCAGACAGGTAGTGTGGCTGTTTCTGTCTGTACTGATGCAAGTCAACTCAGAGAGCCAAGACTTACAGGAAATTACAAATGAAGGTTCTGACTTTATCAGAGAATGCTGGAAGGTCAGCTAAGACTTGCAAGAATGGCTGGCACTGAGAAAAAAGGAGTTGCAACTTGAAGGATGCCTGACTATAGAGAAACAACTGTCGATGTCTCTGCTCCAGGAGAGAAGCTTAAAGACAGTATTCCATGGTTGGTGGATCTAATTTCTATACACCCCATGTCATGTGGCCATGAAATAGTGGGAAGTGGCCAAGCAACACAAACAATGAGTGGGGGTGCGAGAAGATTCCAATGTGGATACTGTCCTTATGTGATGATAGGGACAACAAAACACAACTAATTCCCAAAGAAATGGCAGATCATGTCCAGGCAAATCTCTTTGACTTGGGTGTAGGAAGACTCCCTCCTCATTACTGCCTGGAATGTGTTGCCATAGCTAACTACATCCTGGGGATGAATGTACTGCAAAACTTGCAAATTCTCACATGAGAGGAAACTTTTGCTTCTGTATGTGAACTGTGAAAATGGTGTTGTCTGGGCTTCCACACTATGTCCTGGCACAATTGCCACAGACCTTCTGAATAGTGAATGTAAAGCAATAGTGATTGCCAAGAGGACATGCAGAGATCCATGCTACTATTCTGAAATTAGAAGAAGCAGGTGTCATCAGGCCAGCCCATAACCCATGCAACTCTCTGGTATGGCTGTCTGGAAGCAGGATGGCTCCTGGTGAATGACTTTGGAATATTGAGAAATGGATAAAGTTTCACCATCATTGTACACTGCAGTACCCAACATCAGGAGAATCATGGATCACACTTGGCCCTGGGGACTGGGAATTTACCATTATATCATGGATTTCGCTAATGCCTTTTTTTTCCATTGACATTGCACCTGAGAGCAAAGATCAATTTGTGTTTACGTGGGAAGACTAAAAATGCCCATAATTCCTGACATTGTATATAATATTATTTCAAAAGAAAATGTTCATTATCTATATTATTTATTTATTTTTATGTTATGGGTGGACAGCAATGTCAGGATATGGTGGAGCCAATTATTTATCTCATGAGCAAGGAAACAAAAGGAGGAAGAAGAGATGAGGCTCCTGCAACCCCTAAAAGGCAGTCCCTGATAACCTAAGGCTTGAGTATAAGACCCCTACTCCTACAGATCTTTTCATTTATAGGAGAGGAGAAGTCATGTTCTTTAGTCATGTAGACACTGGTAGGTTGCCCACTGTCTAGTATGCAACTTTTTATTGTTATGTTACAGGAAGTTACAGTGAAGTGTTTGCCTTTGTTTCAGAAGAGACACTATACTTACACATCTGTACAGAGTTGAAACTTTTAAAGAGTATACACACACAAAAAAAGAGTATACAGAGACTTTTGATTTTATACAGAATGCATTTTCATGGTCATGAGCCTCTGGAAAAGGGGGTGAAAAAACTGTGGTTTTAAAGGGCTGATTTAATGTCAACTTGATAAGAGGTGGATTTGTGATGATTAACCTCAGCTGTCAATCTGAAAGGATTTGAAATCACCATGGAAACCAATCTCTGGGCATATATAAGGAATTTTCTAGTTAGGTTAATTGAGGCTGGTGAGTTTAGTTTAACTATGATGGCACCTTAGATGGGCTGGACTAGTAGTCTACACACAAAAAAATAGACATGTGTATGGATGGCTTCCTACTTCCTGACTGTGTAAATACAATGTGGCCGGCTGCTCTGTAGTCCTGATGCCATGACTTTTAAATAACGTGAAATAACCCCTTCCTTAAATTTGTTTTGCCAGGCAATTTTTTGCAACAATTAGAAAGGTAACTATTATGAGGGGATTTGAGATTTAGTGCCCAGTATCTGCAGCAACTCCTACCAAGATGCATCAGCATGAGGATGGGTCAGTAATAAAAATCAAGGTGCTGGATATATGGCTCATGAGTTATGGCACTTGCTTACAAAGCCGCATGACCCAGGTTCACTTTGTCAGTACCTGTCACAGTCAGCCTCACACCTCTGGGATGAATCTCCAAACCAGGTACAATTTGGGGGTGGAAAGTGTTTATTTAAGCTACAGATCCAGGGAAAGTCCCATAAAAGTGAAAGAGTTTGGTCAACAAACAAGCAAACAGGCAGGAGGGCCAAGGAGAGAATTTCTTCCCCTTTATATAGCCTTATGGTGGGGTCCTGCAATCCTACCCCAGACTTAATGGCTTCCTGAGTCTCTGGAATTTCCTTCCTGCACTGCCTACACAGAAAAGGATGTTTACTTCTAGCTTCTTTGAGCTTCTTCACATCCTGCCCACTACTGAGAGGCTGCCTTCCTGCAAATATCCTCAGAGACCCACCCAAGAGTTACTAAAAAGGTCAAGTTGACAGCAAAACCTAACCATCACAGTAGCCCTGTACAGCCAGATGCACAAAGTGGTACCTTCATCTGGAGATCAATGGCAGTGCCCATTCATTCTCTCCTCCCTTCTCTCACTCTCCTCTTGTAAATAAGTAAAAATATTTTAAAAGGTAAATAAAATATGAAATGAGCTTCTTGATCAGTGGCACTTTTGAGGCAGATGCACTTCTTGATTTGAGGAAGTAAAATGTACATGAAGATATGGAAGTCAGTGTCCGAGTGTCGTAAGATCAGGATGCAGTGATGAGGACAGCTGTGAAACCAAACTAGAGTCCCAAATTGAAAATATGAGGGAGAATGAAAAATGCAGTGCAGTGAGGAACAATGGGCTTCTCACCCAAATCCTTCATGGAGCTGCTTATCCTTCATGGATAACTTTTGGGAACACTTTCTAATATTTAACCCTAAGAACTCCATGAATGAATACAACATATGACAGTTAATGGAAACCCATGCTCATACAATGTATAAAAGTTTTGCATACATATGCCATTTGCATTCTACAATACTAAGTAAAGTAGATAGAAAAAAAATATTTCAAGGAATGTATCCAGATTTGATTAAACTAAATGAATTTAATCATTAACTACTTGCTCACAGTTCAAAATTCCCCTCTCTGCAAACCAGTAACTCATAAAATCTAATACATGTCACATCTTCAGGTTGGTTGTTTTTCCTTTACCCAAAATTGGAAGATCACAGATGTGCATTGTTGCACTGTGCATGCTGTCAATGCTCCCACAATCCTCACTGATGTTAACTTAACAACTCCACAGTTCTTGAAAGGTGAATTTCTTCTTAGAAATATTACTAAATGTCTAATCATGTTTGTTTTCAACTTCAGCGGCTCTGTGTAATATGTACTTCTTGGTATTCCTCAATTTAGAATTTCCAAAACCATCATTATCAATGACTCTTTTAGGAAGTAGGACTGTTGTTTTGTTATTTCTAGAATGTTTCACATTATCCTTGGATTTTAGCTCCCAGATAGCAAGTGTCTACCTTCTCATAGTGTGAATAAGGAAAGCTTATAAGACAATGTCAAATGCTTTCTAGAAACAAAACCATAAGGTTTAAAATGCTCTCTAAAATTATTTATACACAATTAAAAGAATTGTGACCATTCTGAAAATATTCCAACAAATTTATACTCCCAGGGTGAGTGTTTTAGATTGATTTTTTTGACCGGCATAATGTATGATCTTGAATATCTGCATTCACCTCTCTTGAAACCAGATTTATGACACAAAAATTGGTAGATTAATCCAAAATAGAGTACATTGCTGTGAAACAGAAACTTGAGAATTTTTCATTGGAATCCCTTTCAAACCCCAAATCCTTCAATATTCCTTCTTCTTACATTTCCTTCTCCTTCCTTCCTTCCTTACTCTTTTCCTTCCTTCCTTTTCTTCCTTTTTTCTTTTTCTTCCTTCTATCCTTTCTTCCTTCTCTCTATATATTTTAGCTTTTAAATCAAATACACACACACACACACACACACATATATATATATAAAATCTTTAGGAGAGTCTTGTGAAACCCTTCAGATTTATAATTCTGTGTAATACGTACAATTGCTTACTAATTATAATTCCCCCATTTTACTAAAATGTGTGTGTGTGTGTGTGCGCGCACACACACACACACACACACACACACACACACACGCTCATGCCTGTGGAGACCAGAGGCTGCCATCAGGTGACTTCTTCCATAGCTCACCATTGTATTTGTTGAGGCAGGCTCTCTCATGTGAACCCATATTTGATAGATTAGATAATCAAGCTAGTTACCTTGGCTTCTTTCTGCCTCCTGAACTCTGAGATTACAGTAGGCCAATATGCACATCTTGCTGGGAACGGAATACCAGTGTTCACTCTTTTTCCATGTACTCGTTTCCCCAACACAGTTTTCTTCCATTTCTAATTCACCTTCCCTCTCTGAGTTTTTGTTTTTCATCTTTGAGCTTCATTAGATAATCTTTAAAAAACATTTCAAGTAATTCTTATTTTTAGTACAAGTGTTTTAATGCTGTGAAATTTCCTTTGGGAATTCTTATCCCAACAGATTTCAACACATTTTGCTTGTTTATCAGTTATTTTTTTTTGAAATTCTCTTTGAAATTTCTTCTGCCATCTATAGATTATTTAGAAAAATATTGGTTTATATTAAATGTTGGGGGATATTCCTTGCCCTGGTTTTACTGTTTGTTTCCACTTTGATTCTGTTAAATATATCCTATAAAAGAATTCATTCATTAGAAATCTCTTTATCGTTGAATGAGGTCCTATATATGCCACATACAACTGAAAATTCTGTGTTTTACTAAAATGAATTTGTCTTCCATATTAAGTATATAAAATTATGGCACTTACCATGGCAGAACTGGAGACATATAAATTTTATATAACTTAATTTCAAAGTTTCTTAGTAATGATTATATAAAGATATTAAGAATCTATTAATAGACTTGGAATTGAGAGGAAATTAGAAAAAATTTGTAACTGGGGATTTAGTCCAAAGAGTATGAATTGGTTAGCTGATGAAATGCATTTTAGCAATCTCCTAAAATGTGTGATTTCTTAATAAGTTTTAAAATATCCTTAATCTATATTCTTGGAAAGAATACTAATTTTTTGATATAAAAATTAATTACCCTTGTTATTATAACTTTTATATGCAGGTTTTAAAAGTCATGTCTAATCAGAGGATCTGTATTTATGGTAGAAAGTCATTTTGCAATATTTATATGAACTTTAAATGTACACAAATTATAATCTTTCCACCTGTAAGAGCCATGGTGTGAGAGATTATCCAGAGACATTACCCTCCTCAGCTCCAACACATAAAGGAGGACCTGGCTGCTTTCTGTGCTATCCATAACCCCTTACTACATGGATTGATCCAGTGTGCCAACCAAGGAGGATACCCAGTGGATTGGGGACAGGGAGGAGGGAAATGTGAATATCAACACAATATTTGCTCATTCAATGCATCTAATTTTAGACAATAAAGAAAAAAGTATACAAATTAAAAGAATTTTACTTTATACTAAGATGATTTGTTCTTTAATCTGAAAGCTATAATATGATAATATTAACTTTTAACTCTGAATTTTAGTGATGCAAAAATATGACTTTTAAATTGACACATTCATTTTTATTAAAACATTATGAATCCATATAATCTTATGGCATAGGCCCATAAAAGAATTGTCATATGATACAATGATGAATAAACCAGATTTCTTAACTGTTAAAATACCTAGGCCAAAATGGAAACTCTTAACATATTATTGTATATATCCAAATTGTCATTTTGCTTAGAAGCAACCAATTATTTCTGCGAGTGTGCTATGAAAAAGAATAAAATAAATTCACTAAAGTTCAGCACAGTTGTTTGCAAACTTTCAGAAAATTTCTCTAAGCAGAAACTTCTAGTGGAGGGTGACTCACACAAAATTTTTAGTATCAGTGTAAAACTTAAAGCTTTGCCAATCTCTATATCTTTCATACTTTGAAAAAGAATCTCGGGCTTAGTGTCTAAGGCATTTGCCTGCAATGCAGAAGGACCAGAGTTTGATTCCCCAGTGCCCATATACAGCCAGATGCACAAGAGGGCGCATGTGTCTGGAGTTCATCTGCAGTGGCTTGGAGGCCCTGGTGCGCCCATATTCTCTGTCTGCCTCTCTCTCTCTCTCTCTCTCTCTCTCTCTCTCTCTCTCTCTCTCTCTCTCTCTCTCTCTCTCTAAATTAAAAAAAAATTAAAAAAAAGAATCTCATAATCAAGGTTATGAACCACAAATGAGTAGAATTTCTTGCTGTTTGCATTTTGAGTATGACAATGAGAACCTAGAAATAGATCACCCATATCAGATCCAAATTTGTTCAGGGCTAGTGCAGGTAACTAAAATGGCTGTGAGTTCATGAATGTCTAGAAGGCAGCCTTCCAAAGCTCTCCTCCCCTCCCCTAAACCCTTTTATGCATGTTCTTTCTACTTTGAAAGATGTGGACAGAGTTGCCTAAATGAGAGCTGAGCATCAACTTATTCTCAGAACCTTGATTAGTCTTAAGCCTTCTGAGTAGTCACTACTATCTACAAAAAGAAGCTTCTCTGACCAAAGCTAAGAGCAGGACGTAGAGGGTAATTTGATGGGTACAATATATCTATTTAGCTAAACATAAGTAATCCCTCACCACCATGCCCCAGGGCCATCAACCTTCATAGCCTTAGGCTTTTAGTACTAATAGCATAAATTCCCTCCAATGAATCAGACCTTAAATCCAAATAAAGAGGAGAGTTGATTATCCCAGTATTGTACCAGGACTGTACCATTGGACACATCTTTCTTGGAGGTCCGTTGTATAGCTTGCATGGTCAACAGCTGAGTGAGACTATTGATGTATTTTCTTTCCCAGTGGCCTATATAACATATTCCAGTGCTACGAAATCTAGCCAACTGGGAGAAAGCTCCAGTTTGAATTCTTGGCCTCGAAACTGAAACATACAGTGTTTTTAGTAAGAGGGTGGAACTATCTAGTTCTGGTGGGAAAATAAGAGCACTTCTCACAGTCTGTATTGTTTTGGAGATCTTGGGGCCTCCTTTAGCCCCAAGATCTCCAAAGATCTCATAGCAGGACATCCCACCCCTGGTACTGGGATACTCATTTAATACAGGTTCTTTATTTTTTATATGATGAGGTATATGCACCTCACAGTACAACAGGAAATATTATCTTTGTTCACTCATTCATTGAGGAAGACAAGCTGATATATGAACAAATACCAAACAAAACAACTTGCTTTTCACATCATGACATTCATTATATGTGAAGAATGTAGACTTATAGCTGAAAAAATGTGAATTATATTCCAAAGATCTAAAGGATTATCAGAAAATAATTCTGTGTATGACACTTCTTTCAACTCATACAGCTTAGTAAATACTCCAGGCAGAAGGCTAATAAATGATGATGAAATGTGTGCCTCCCCAAACTCAGCTCTTCAATAAATATATTTGCAATATCTTTTAAAGACATTTGTTTGGAACATCTCTAAGACATAAATTTTGATATGCCATATTTCTTAAATCCATTCCTGTCTTTAAGTTCCCATCAAGAGAGGTACAACTAAGGCTGGAGAGATGGCTCAGTGAATAAAGTTCTTGCTGAACAGGCATGAGTATCTAAGTTTGGATTCCCCAGAACCATTGTAAATCTGTGTGCGACCCTGCTGAAGGACATGGAGAACATAGGGTTAAAGGAAAATTGAGGCTAGACTGAAACCGCATAATCTCATTTTGAGACTGGCAGGAGTTTGGCTGCTGTAGTCTCCTTCCTTTCTCCTAAAAAACTCCAGCCCCTGACAGGCCTCAACAAACCCTGATGAGTCCAGGGACTTCAAGGCCTGAGTTTACTGGAGTTCACATACTTGAGTTATAAGGTAATAACAAGCCCTGGCAATAAGAAAGTTTAAAGGTCACAGCCTCCTCTACAGCCACCACCATCTGTTACATGCCTAAAGTCTTGTATACTCCACCAGTTGGGGCTGAGAAAGTTCCCCCAATTTACCTATGCAAACCAGGCAGACAGGTTACTGGCCCCTGCCAATCCCTTCATGAAACATCCACAGACCACCCTGCCCCTGCCAATCCCCTTGATGCTTATGCCCCTGCCTCTCCTTTTCCCTCCTAAATAAAAACATCCTCCCCAAAATAATAAATGAACTCTTCACTGCAAGTGTCTCCCGAGAGTTCTTCCTCTCTCCTCTCTTAGGCTCACCGCTGTCCCAAGACTCTGTTGACCCAGCAGCGTGGATGAACCAGGGTCTTGGTATAAAATGACCTGTCAAGTAATCCATGGATCACAAATCTGGACATAGTAGTATGAACATTTGTGATCCCTGCAGGCCTACAATGAGATGAGCAGCAGAAACAGATCCCCCTGAAAGCTCACTGGCCATTTTATGCATGTACATAATTGGACATACATATGATTAAAAAGCAGGTGCATCATGGGAAGTGACATTCTCAGTAGAAGAAAAGGTTAAATAAACCAAATCTAGTCCTCTAAAAGCAGGGGTTAAAAATATTGAGAGAAACAGGTGTAAAGTGGGGACAGACACAAAGGTTGGCCCTCTAACTCACTTAAGTGCCATGGCACTGTACACACTTACACACACACACACACACACACACACACACACACACACACACTGTAAAATTACCTAGGTTGAATTACCAGCACTAAGAGCACTAATAACACCCTTGTAGCTTCTAGGAATTCTCAGTGCCCTGACGTTTTGCCACTTTGAACTTAACCTCTGTGATAGTTTGACTATGAAATGACTCTCTCAGCCTGGTCCCTACTTGGTGGCACTAATGTGAAAG
>PVHP010032079.1:0-20567 GCA_004024765.1 Zapus hudsonius | reverse complement strand
TTTTTTTTTTTTTTTGGTAAATTGGCCACTGGTAAGGTGATCATGCTGTCGTTAATAACTCTCCATCCATGTTCATACATGTGGCTTTGGTTGAACTCAGTGGAGCACAAAAAAGAAAGAAAGAAAGAAAAAAGAAAGGAAGGAAGAAAGAAGAAAGAAAAAAGAAAGAAACAAAAAAAAGAAAGAAAGGCATGATACGGATTATGATACAGGGTGTGGGGAAGGGTTAGAATTAAGATAATCCCCAGTAAAAATCTCAATGCACCCCAAGTTCAAAGAATATCCAAGCTCTTGTCTTTAAAGTTAAAAAATTAAAATCATAGACAACAAGATAGTAAGGTGTAGTGGGAAACTTTATTATTTAAGGAAACATGGGGAGTTTCAGAGTTCTCCAGCCACCAGTGTGGGGAGAACATGTGTTAGAGAGTTTAATAGAACTCATATTATTTAGCTAAATAAGCATAATCAGAAAAGATAATAGTAAACTCCCATCATGAGAAAGAGATTCATGAGGGAAAAAGTCTGGAGCCTGCCCCCCACCCAGCTGGGGTAGGGGTAGGCCTTACCTTACTGAGGCCTGGATCAGCAGTCCTTTTTGAGATGAATCCCTTGAGAAACTACCCCAAGGTCTAAGCTCAAAAATGCCAGACCACCCAATGTGGGGCTCAAACCCACGACCCTGAGATTAAGAGTCTCATGCCTTACCAACTGAGCTAGCCAGGCGTCCTGCTAGCAGTCCTTTTTAATCCATTGCCACCTGGGGGAAGAGGCTGACTTCCTCTGGGGAAGTGAATTTAAGTTTTCCCCAGGTGAGTCAGAGAGACAGCTGATTGGCTCATATTTGACCAATCAGTTTTAGCACCTAGGTTGGAGCTCTAACTAGATACCTCCCACTCAAGAGGGTCAGAGAGGTCTGACTGTCACAGGCAGAAAGAAAGAAAAGGAAGGAAGGGAGAGAGGAAGAAAGGGGCTGGAGAGATTCCTCAGTGGTTAAGGCACTTGTCTGCAAAGCCTAATAATCTGAGTTCGATTCCCCCATGCCCACAGAGAGCCAGAAGCCTAGGGTGGCACATGCATCTGGAGTCGGTTTGCAGTGGCTAGAGGCCCTAGCACACCCATTCTCTTGTCTCTTTTCTCTCTGTTTACATTTAATAAATAAAAATATTTTAAATGAACTAATAAGCAATAAAAAAAAAGAACTAGAACAGGGTTTGTAAGGGCTGGAGTGGGTGATGACTCAGTAAAGTGCTTGCCACCCACGGGCCAGATTCAATTATAGCTGCTCACGAAACAAAAAGGTACAGTCCCCGTTTTTCTGAGTTTGCGAATTCTACTTGTTTTGCATTCATATCCGACACAATTAGTGGAGCCTGGTGGCTGTGTTAGTTTGTGTAAACGTACTCATGTTTGCACAAGACTATCCAATCACGCAGTCTCAGACGTGACCCTGTTGTTAGAGGCAACCACATTCAGGTGGTTTCCATAGTAACAATATTGCTGACAGTCCAGCTTAGAATCAGATCTCTCACTGGATGAACAATGTTGAAGAAGTATAATAGTTTAAGGGGATGATTTGAGGAGCCTCTCTCTCTCCAAACTCGATATTTTATTATTGTTTGAAAGGACTGAATAGAATTTATTAGGAAATTCATGAGAGGAGTACACTGGTGTTTCTATTGTTTACAAACTTCGAGAGCCTGGATTTTATGAGAATCTTTTCAAAAGACTAGGGTGTGGTGTTAAAGTGCCTTTTTTCAGCGTTATTGAAGTTTGATGACAAAATTGCATACATTGATGGTTCATAATGTGATGTTTGGAAGTGTTAGTTACAAAGGGATTGACTGCCACAGTTAAGCTAATTAACAAGTTGTCCCCTCGTGTCATTACTGTCATGGTTTGATCCAGGTGTCCCCCACAAACAAATGAATGTGTTCTGGGTAATCGATCCTCAGCTGATGGCAATTTGGGTTTTACAACCTCAATGGAGCCGTGTTGTTGGGGGGCGGGCTTTTGGGGGTTATAAGTCAGCTTCCCCTTGCCAGTATTTGGCACACCTTCCTGCTGCTGTTTGCAGTGCTGTGGCAGAGGTGATGTCCACCCCTCTGCTCATGCCATCGTTTTCCCTTCCAGGATGGAGTCTCCCCTCAAGTCCGTAAGCCAAATAAACCCATTCCTCCACAAGCCGCCTTTGCTTGGGTTCTTTCTGCGCAGCAACTAGAAAGCTGACCACAACAATTTTTGTACCAGGATGCGGGGTCATCTGTTGCTGCTAGAACCCTGATTCTGTGGCTTTGGACCTTTTGGAAGTGATCTGCAGGAGGAATATGGACGGATTGGAAACCTCGTCCTAAGAGGTGCCTTGCAGTGCTGTGAGTACAGCGTGATGGACCATTCTGGTCAGAGTTACAAGACCTGAATGTATTGAGAACTATGGACTGTGAGGTTTGGCTTACGAGGGGGAGAAAGAACTTGGTCAGGACTGAGCCAGAAGCAGTTTGCCTGAGAGGCTTGCTGTGTTCTGCCTGCCTGTGTCCTGGGAACCTGTGCAGGGTTGTTTTATGTAAAGATGGACTAGTGTGAGCAGATGGAGATGGCACAGAAAGAAAGATCTTTGGGTCGAAACTGCTGCCCCTTCACCTGCAATTGTTTGAGAGATTACAGCCATTGAGATTGGGCCAGCTGGTCTGCATTAGAACAACAGGAAGAATGAGACTCTTTGAAGGAAGGGGCCTGAATGCTTTGATCCCCCCTGGATTAACAAGTTGGTAGCTCACCTGGTTCTGTGGAATGGAGATTGGTTAGAAAAAGAGGGTCATTAGATTTGCAACACAGTTTTGTTTTTGAAAAATGGCCATTGGCGTGTGAAGCAGGTGTGCAAGGTTGCCTGCATGGGGCCTGATGGAGCCATGAGGATGCACTGTGGGTTGCAATGGAGACCCAAAGAATTCCAGGACTATGGATGGGTGCCAAGGCGAGCTGCCAGCACCGGACGAAGTTGTCCTGGACTGTGAGTAGCCGAGCTGGAGGGGCAGAATTGAATCTCCAAGAGACTTGTGTTATTGGTTAGAATCACTGAATTTGGAGTTAGAGATTGATGGTGCCCTGCTTGTTTTAAATCTTGTATTGGTTCATTCTGTTTTTGCTGTGCCTCGTGTTTTGCAGTGTGAATGTTCTGTGCCATTACGGGTTTATTTTTGGTATTATGGCTCAGTTGAAAGCTGTGATGACTTAAGAGTTGAGTTGAACACATTGTATTTACATCATGTGATTATTAGTTTGTGGGGGCCAGGGGCGAACTGTCATGGTTTCATCCAGGTGACCCCCACAAACAAATGAATGTGTTCTGATAGATCGATCCTCAGTTGATGGCAGTTTGGGTTTTACAACCTCGATGAAGCTGTGTTGTCAGGGGCGGGCTTATGGGGTTATAAACCAGCTTCCCCTTGCCAGAGTTTGGCACACCTTCCTGCCGCTATTTCCAGTGTTGTGGCAGAAGTGATGTCCACCCGTCTGCTTGTGCCATCATTTTCCCTGCCAGGATGGAGTCTCCCCTCGAGTCCATAAGCCTCATAAACCCATTCCTCCACAAGCCGCCTTTGCTTGGGTTCTTTCTGCGCAGCAACTAGAAAGCTGACTGCAACAATTACCTTTGTGTGAAATGATAACATGGATTACTCTCTCCACTAATATCAAGCACAAAATATAGTATTGTTCCTTTTATTAAATATTTTACTTATTTATTTGAGGGGGGAACAGAGAATTGGCCCACCAGAGCCTCCAGCCCCTGCAAATGAACTCCAGATGCATGTGCCACTTTGTGCATCTGGCTTTATGTGGGTACTGGGGAATTGAACCCAGGTCATCAAGTTTCTCAAACAAGCTCCTTTAACCTCTAAGCCATCTTTCCAGCCCCTAGTATCATTCTTATAGTCATCATGCTATAGTATAGGTCTCATTTTACAGCCGAAAGTTTGAATATCTAGAACAGCGGCCGCCCATTTTTATCTCCAGCCTCTGGTAACTTCCATTCTGGTCTTTTTCTATGAGTTCAACACAAATGAATGAGATCCTGTGGCATGTGCCTTTGTGTATCTTGTTTTTTCTACTTTGTATAATGTCTTGTTGCATGTTTTTAATTTTATTTTTAAAATTTTATTTATTTGCAAGCAGAGAGAAAGACATAGAAGAGAGACAGACAGAATGGGCACGCCAGGGCCTCCAGATGCTGCAAAGGAACTCCAGATGCATGCGCCACTTTGTGCACCTGGCTTTACGTGGGTACTGGGGAATCGAATTCGGATCATTAGGGTTTGCAGGGAAATGCCTTAACGGCTGAGTCATCTCTGCAGCCCTGTTGCATGCCTTTGAATGCTGGGTGTTTAAATGTAAATGACTCCCCTAGACTCATATACATGTCTTGTATCGTCCTTCTGCACACAGGTAAAGGCGGTCTCAGACAAGCACGAGGGAGAGACGTCTTGAACCTCAGATCTGCAGTTCTGGTCCGTTCGCACTATGTTACAGTCTGAGTGCATACAGACAGTAACCCTAAACCAGAGCACATTAGCCTAGACATTGATCACCAGAGACCCCATCCCAAAAGCTTGTGCAAACACACCGCCTACCCCGACAAGAATGTCACGTGGATGCCCCTGGGACAACACACGTGCACACCTAAGGACACCTGCGTTTACGAACAGCTCATCCTCACATACACCCACACTGGCCACATGGCACCGTCTCACAGTCACCCGACACCCCAGATCCCACCAGGACTAGCAGCACCCCTCCCCGCCTCCCACCAAGGCGCACACGCGCTTCTCTAACAACCTGGGGCGATGAGGCGCAAGGGCATCTGGGAAATGTAGTTGTCAAGCCGTCCACATGTTTGTCACGCCCCGGAAGCTGCTGGGAGACGGCCGATTAAGAGCTCCTAGGGCGCGGCTGCGGCTGCGTGTTTTTTGAGGCCCGTCGACCCCCTCCCCACCCTGCCTGTTACCCGAGGGCTGGGGCGAGGAGCTCCCCTGTACCCCAAAACCGGAACATGCCATGTGGACACCGATGGAACAGCGAACCGGGGCCCGGCTGAACCCCTCAGGGAAGCGCCTGAGGGAACGCAAGTCTTCGCCACGGGTGAGTTGGTAACCCAGCGACGATTGGCTCCAAGGAGCCCCGTGGGGGTGTGGCCTCGCGCCTGATCTTGAGTCTGATTGCGTGAACGCTGTTGCCAAGGGGCGTGGCTTCCCACCTGCTCTTGAGTCTGATTACTTGAATGCTGTTACCTAAGCATACTCTGTTACTAGGGGGCGTGGCCTCGTGCCTGCTCAAAGCGTTTGCTGTTACTAAGGGGTTTTCTGTTGCTAGGGGGCGTGGCTTCGAACCTGCTCAAAGTGGTTGCTGTTACTAAGGGGCTTTCTGTTACTAAGGGGCGTGGCCTCGTGCCTGCCCAAAGTGTTTGCTGTTACTAAGGAGCTTTCTGTTACTAAGGGGCGTGGCCTCATGCTTGCCCAAAGCATTTGCTGCTAGTAAGGGACGTGGCCTCGAGCCTGCCCTAAGCGTATGCTGTTACTAAGGGGCGTGGCCTCACGCTTGACTTAAACTACACTATTAATAGGGGGCGTGGCTGTCCTAAGTGTATGCTGTTACCAAGGGTCGTGGCCTCACTCCTGTCCAAAGTGTTTGTTGCTACCAAGGGGCGTGGCCTCACGCTTGACCTAAACTACGCAGTTACTAGGGGGCGTGGCTTCGCTGGGGTCTGCGTGAGCCTGCTGGCGTAGGCTGGTTCCCACGAGGAGGCGTGGCTACGCTCAATCAGGGACGTCCTGGGGGCGGAGCCAAGCCCTCCTGCGTGTTGTGCGTGTGAGATGCGGAATGGGCACACCGGGACCCCCGGCTTCCCCCCCTCCTGGAGCAAGTGCGCAGGCGCAGGCACAGGCTCCCGCAGTTGTGGCGCAGTTGTGGTGGGGAGATGCTGCGAGACTGGTGAGGAGCATGGTGAGCATGGGGGCGTTCTTATGTGGTTGTAGTTGTGACCCGGACTTGTGCCTGTCGCTGCGTCCCCGTGGGGTGTGGGCCCGGAGTGGGTGATTGCGTGGGTGCCCGAGAGCCCCACGGCCCGAGGGTCCCAGCAGCAGGTGCATCCACAACTGAGCGACCCTTGACGTCGTCCTCCGCAGGCGGGGAGCCGCAAGTGGATGAGTGGGCATCTTCTGGAGGGAGGGCTGGTGGGTGATGGGCATCGTTGTGGAGGGAGCTGTGAGTGGTTGCATCGTTCTGGAGGGAGCCACGAGTGGCTCATCGTTCTGGAGGGAGCCGCGAGTGGCTCATCGTTCTGGAGGGAGCCGCGAGTGGCTCGTCGTTCTGGAGGGAGCCGCGAGTGGCGAGTGGCTCATCTTTTTGGAGGGAGCCTCGAGTGGCTCGTCGTTCTGGAGGGAGCCGCGAGTGGCTCATCTTTTTGGAGGGAGCCACGAGTGGCTCATCTTTCTGGAGGGAGCCCTGAGTGGTTATGTGAGCATTGTTTTGGAGGGAACCTTGATTGGGTGAGTGGACATTGTTCTGGAGTTAGGGCGAGTGGGTATGTGGTCATCGTTCTGGAGGGAGCCCCGAGTGGGTGAGTAGGCATGGTTCTGAGCATCTTGGTTGCAGCCGTGTGGATGTGTAACTAGAGGGACGTGGCTGTTTATCATGCAGTCTGTAGAGACTGCCACCGATTGTCAGTGGTTTTGTGTGTGTGCCAGTGTGTGCCATATGTCACTTGGAACTGTGGGAGTCGGGTCCTCTAGAGAGAGTTGTTCGGGTGTAATGGGGTACTTTGGAAAATCGGTGAGACTTCCCTTCTGGTCAAAGAATCCCTTGCACCTCCTGGGTGTTGATGGGAAGACAGAATAACAGCTAAATGCCTGGGACACATTGACTCCGCTGTATAGAGGTGGGTTGAGCTGTGGGCCTGGGAGTGGGTTCTTGTGGTGAATCAAGGGGCTTGGTATCTGCGCTTGGAACCAGGCTGCCTTCCTGCTCTGCAGCTCAGCAGTGGTGAGTCGTCGAAGGACAGCTGGGAAGCCTTGAGCATTGAAGACTCACCGTCTAGAGATTTCTGTGAGGGGAGGCTGGGGACCTCAGAGGGAACTTTACCTTGCACAGTTCACCATAGCTTTCAGTATGGTAGCCACAAACAATTATAGTAATGCATTATTTTTCAAAGAATGCAAGAGCGGCCGAAGTGCCATCTTGTTTTCAGCAGATATTCTTAGGGTGCGTCACTTCTGGGAACAGTAAATGTAGACAATGGGGACAGGTCCTGTGGTAATTCCTTGTTTTGAACATGGAAGGATGCTCTTCAAGGGCTCTTCAAGGAGAAACTGTCCACAGACAATGCTGCTGACAACAACGAGTCTTCCCTGCCACCTAGATTACCTGTTTCTAGCTAGGAATTTAAGTATGCATTTGAGGAGAGGACGGGACCAGAAGCTACCCATGGTTGTGTGTTCAGGGGTAGCTTCAGGGATTCAACTGAGCATGTGACAGGCAGGACTGTCATAGAGCCCATTCTGGCCTGTGGGAATGAGCTTGCAGGCCAGGCTTGGCTATTTCCAACTGATCTTTAACCTCATCCCAGCCCGTTTCTGAGATTCCCATCTTCATTGCTCTCCTTAGAATCTGGAACACTGATTGCTACCTGCAGGCATTCAAAAATACCTGCCACATGATGACCACCAGATGTCTGCACACCCCTCACTTGCCTCCTGACAAGGGCCTTCTGTGGTGTTAGAAGCATACTTCAGGCTGTGCCCCTCCTGACCCTTTCCTGACCCTGATGAGGGGTCAGGCTTGCTTGAGATGGATGCCCTGACTTTCAGGTGGGGGACTGTAGACCCTGGAAGCACTCCACAGGCTCTTTGGTCTCTTGATCTCTCTCTCCCCCAGCCCTGCCTGCCAGCATGCTGACTCTCTGGATGTGACCCTCCAAAAACAGGGAAAGGATGCCTGCCACACGAAGGAAATCTAAATCTAAGGTAAGTGGCAACTTTCTTTTCCAGGAATGCTTCATTGTGGTATCCTGCTAAAGGGGCATGGAAGATATAGGGTTTTGCTGAGTCTGGCAGGCTTCTGGGACTGTCTCCTGTTAAGGAAGTTGAGGCAGTCTGAGGACCCCAATAAATCTCAGCGAATCTGAACACTCCAGCCCCTGGACACAGCTGTGCCCTGAGATAAGCAGGCAATTCAAGGCCTAAACTTAGTCCAGCTCCAATAACAAACCTAAACAATAAGGTTACATTTTCTCTGCTGACATCATATACATATATAGTCACGTAGGCCCCTCAATTTATCTATGCAAAATACGTATCCAAAGAGTACAGGCCCCTACCAATCAAACTCATGAGATGCCCACAGATCTTGCCTCTACCAATCTCCTTGCTGCCTATGCCCCTACCTCTGCCTCCTCCTCTGTATAAACAACGGTTATCTATACAATAAATGAGAACTGCCCACTGCCACGTTCTCCCGGGCAGCTATGCCCGTCAGCTCACAGCTATTCCAAGCCTCTGCTCACCCAGCTCCGTGGACAAACAGGGAGTTAGGCGAGCTACAACTTCCCCACTAACCCACGGACCCACACTTCATCTTGTTTATAAGATGTGACTTTCCTTCAAGAGGGTTTATTTGCACAGGAGACTGATGTGAACTTTGGCACCTGTTGGAAAAGGGCCCAGTGCCCACAAAGCTGCTGAAAGGCCCTGTCTCCACTCCTCTCAATGCTAAGATGCCCTCTCACACACAGCTCTTTTCAACAACATCCCCAGCAGGAGGAGCAGAGACAAGAGCCTTCTGGTTTTTTTGTTTGTTTTGTTTTTCAAGATAGGGTCTCACTCTAGCTCAGGCTGACCTGGAATTCACTATGTAGTCTCAGACTGGCCTCAAATTCACAGTGATCCTCCTACCTCTACCTCCCAAGTGCTGGGATTAAAGGTGTGTGCCACCATGACCGGCTTCTGGTTGTTTTTGTTTTGTTTTATTTCATTTTTCAAGATAGGGTCTCACTCTAGCCCAGGCTGACCTGTAACTCAACTCTGTAGTCCCAGGCTGGCCTTGAACTCATGGCAGTTCTCTACCTCCGCCTCCCAAGTGCTGGGATTAAAAGCATAGGCCACTGTGCCTGGCTTTTGCCTTGGGGTCTTTCTGAGTAAGGATAATTGCCCAGGCATGGCCTTCATAGGCAAAAGGATTGGACATGTGCTCCACATTAATTCAGTTATGTCACTTTATTTCTCCTTGCAAAATTTTGTATTCACATGGAAAACATTTCCCTGGCTCACCTTAGCCATGTCTGATGGTTGTATTGGAGACAGAGCAGTTGGGTGCACCAGTCTCCTGTGATCAGTGTGCCTCCCACTGGAGCATGATGTCAAGGGTGGTGTTAGAGCACCTCAAGGGCCTTGGTTTCATTTACATCATCACCACAGGCCTGTGTTTCCTCATTTGCATCATCACCGTGATTCCTTTGCAGTGCAGTATCTCCAGTTGTGTGAATGCTAAATGAACCAGCACAATTGGGTGCTTAGAAAATGCCTTGATTTTGTAAATGCACACTAGGTCCATTTTCTTAATGCAACACAATCTTTAATAGCAGCTGTATCATGTTAGATTACATGTTATTTCTTTAACACACCTGCCTTTATGGTCTCAGAACCACAAATGCTTGCTGACATCATGCGCCTTCTATGTTTGAGATGAGGCCACCATTTTTGCCAGCTGTGCTGAGGTCCAAGCTCATGGTGAATAGACATGTGACTTTGTCTTCATTTCAGGCTTCAGTGACATTTGGGGACTTAGCCATCTACTTCTCGAAGGAGGAATGGGAATGGCTAAGCCCCATTCAGAAGGATTTGTACAAAGATGTCATGTTGGAGAACTACCAGAACCTGGTCTCACTTGGTAAGTGTTCCCCTTCCCCCATAATTCAGAACCAACCTGTTGAGGGGCATGTGTCAGCCAGGAAAACAGAAGCCATTACAGTTGTATGCACATAGCTTTAAAGTAAGATAGCTTTACTGAGATACAAAGCACACAGTTTGGTGGATTTTAGCATATTCATAGAGTTGTTCATCCACCACCACAATCAATCTTAGATCACGTTCATTACTTTCCAAAGAAACCTGTTACTTAGCATTCACTCTTCACTTACCCTGCCCACTTATCCTCAGGTCCGGCAGTCATTAGCCCCCCTTTTCTCTCTGTGGATTTGCCTTTTCTGAGCCTTGTAGCAAATGGAATAAGTTTGTGACTTCTTTCACTTCATATTGATGTTCTTGAGGTCTGTCCATGTTGTATCCTTATCTCACTCCTGTTCATGGCTGAATTATACGGCACTATACAGAGAGACTACATTCCCTTTATCCTTTCATTACCTGATAGACTTGTGGGTTGTTCCCACTCTGTTATGATTTGCTGCTGTGAATATTTGTGAACAAAATTTTTATTTCTTTTGCTTATAGATTTATGAGTAGAATTGCTAAGTCATTTGGAAACTATGTGAGTTGTTGAGGATATTCTAGTATGTACAAAGTCCTGAGTCTGATCCCTAGTACCGAATAAAACTAGGTGTGTTGGTGCATCCCTGTAATCCCAGCACTTGGGAGGTGGAGGCAGGAGGACCAGTAGTTCACAGTCATCCTTGGTTATGTCACTGGTTTGTGGTCAGACTGATATGTGTGAGTTGCTGTTTCAAAGGAAATCAATTAAACGATAGATACCACAAAGAACACAGATGAAGAGATATATCAGGTCAGACACAGGGAAAGGGGTACACTTTTCATATCTTCTCTGGGGGGTGCCAGTTTTCACATGTTTAGCATCCTAGAAGCTCTTTGAACTCTTTGCTCTTGGGTTTATGGAGGCTTTGTTAAATAGGCATGATTGACAACATTACTGATCATTGGTGATCAATCGCAAGCTCTGTGAGTTTGGGGGTGGGATAATTATATGGGTTGTTCTAATTATATGGGTTGTTCCTCTGTCTCATCCTGATGCTCTTCAGGAGACCCTTCCCCAGCTATCTCCCATCCAAGTACTAACCAGGGCCAACTCTGCTTAGCTTCTGAGATCAGACAAGTTCGGGCATGTTCAGAGTGGTATGGCCATACATTCCAGCTATCTTATTAGCACACAAAAGACATTGCTTTGGAGGGTCAAAGTGTTTTAGGAATTGTGTGTCAGGAACAGGAATATGCTTATTTATAAATTACAGTATGACACTGTGATTTGAGCTAGGTGTCTCCCATAAACTCATGTGTTCTGAATGTTTGATCCCCAGTTGATGGCATTTTGGGAATTGGAGTCTTGCTGGAGGAGGTGTGCTGTTGAGAGTTGACCTGTGGGTGTTATAGCCAATTTCCCCCTGCCAGTGTGGCTCACTCTCCTGCCAGAGTTGGCCACCTGCTGTGGCCGAGGTGATGTCTAGCTCTGCTCATGGCATCCTTTCCCTTGTCATCATCGAAATTCTCCTAGACTCTCTAAGCTAAAACAAACCCTTTCCTCCCATAAGCTGCTTTGGGTTGGGTGTTTTGTACCAGCAATGTGAAGATAACTGCATTAGAAAATTGATCCCAAAGGAGTGGGGTTCTTACTGCTAGAAACCTAATCATGTGTCTTTTGGCCCTTTGGAACTGATTTGTGAGAGGCATGTGGAAGGATTTGTAGCCTTAGTCTAAGAGATGCCTTGCAGGGTTCTAACCACAGCTTGATGAACTATTCTGGTCAGAGTTGAGAGACTTAAATGCAAGAAACAACTTTGGACCATGAGATTTGGCTTATAAAAGGAAGAAAGAGCTTTGTCCAGGCTAAGATAAAAGCAGTTTGTGTGAGAGGCTTGCCACATTCTGCCTATATCCTGAAAGTTTGTGCAGGGTTGCATTGTATAGCAATGGACTGGTCTGAGCAGAATGCCATGGTATGGAAAGAAATAAAAGTTTCAGGCTAGAGACAGCTTCTGTTAACCTGCAATTGTTTGAGAGATTATTGAGATTGAGCCAGCTGTTCTGCATTGGGACAGTAGGAAGAATGCAGAATCTCGAAAGTAGGGGGCCTGAATGTTGAAGGTATGTCCTGCTTTTCAAAGTCAGCTTTATTCTCCTGTAGATTAGCAAATTTGGTAGCCCACCTGGTACGATGGGACTATAACAGTTGCAGGAAGGAAGGGGTATTGGATGTGCAGTGTGGTTTGTTTTTTGGAAATGGCCACTGGGTGATTTGAGGCCAGCTTAATGGATTCACTCTGTGGAGGCCCAATGGATGAACCATGCTTTTCAGTGTAGCCTGAGAATGTAAGACAGATGCCCAAAGAGTTGCCAGCTTGGGATGGGCTTTTCCCTGGGCTGTGAGCAGCCTGGCTGGAGGGGTGGAATTGGAACTCCAGAGATTTCATCACTGGTTACAGGTGTTGGACTTGGAGCTATAGGATTTGATGTTTGCCCTATTTGTTTTAGATCTTGTATTGGTTCAATCTTTCCTTACTATGCCCATTGCTGTCTTTTGCAATGTGAATGTTTATTCTGAGCCATTATGTTATTTTGGTTTTAAAGCTCACAGTTAAGAGATGTTGCATCATGGGAATGTTTGAACAGTGTTGGAATTAATAAAAACTATGGGGACTTTTAAAGTTGGACTGAATGTGTTGCATTTTACATGATCATCAGTTTATAAGGGTCAGGGGTGAATGTGGTGGTTTAAATAAGTGTTCCCCTTAACCTCGTTTGTGCTGAATGTTTGATTCCAAGCTGATGGTAAGTTGGGAATTGGAGCCTTGCTGGAGGATGTGTGTTGTTGGAGACTGACCTATTGGAGTTATAGCTGGTTTCCCCTTGCCAGTGTGTGGCTCACTCTCCTGCTACTGTGTGCTACCTGCTGTGGTGGAGGTGATATTCATCTTCTGCTCATGCTGTGTTTTTCCCTGTCATCATGAAGCTTCCCCTCCAGTCTGTAAACCAAAATAAACCCTTTCCTTCCACAAGCTGCTTTTGGTCAGGTGCTTTGTACCAGCTTTTGGTCAGGTGACTGCAGCACACACATACACCCCCACCCCCCATTCTGCAGTTGACCTTATCTTGTGTTCTCTTGTTGGGGACAAACCTTCATGCTACAGACACGGGGCTTGGCCCTGACTTAAGCGGTGCCCACATCATGGTTAGTTCCCATGTTTGTCCCATATGCAGGTCTTTCCTTCCGGAGGCCCAACGTCATCACCTTGTTGGAGAAAGGGAAACCACCCTGGATAGTGGAGCCATCAAGAAAACGCCGAGTCCCTGGTGAGTGACCAAGATCCAAGGTGTAAGTCTTATCCATTCAGGCTCTAAAACAGAATGTACACAAATTGAAATCTAGCTCTGGCACAGACTGACTTCCTGGTTTGTAGATGTTGCTTTTATGTTGTGCCCTCATGTAGTGGGAGTGATGAGGGAACACCCCTGGGCCTGTTTTCATAAGGGTATTGATCCCCTCACGAGGGCTCCACCCTCTTTATCTTACCTACAAATACCATCATGTTGGGGTGCATTTCAATGTAGGAATGTTGGAGCATTTTGTGTTAGAGCCATATAGTCCTGAGGGGTGTCCTTTTCAAGATTTGTTTGAGGCCTCCTGCCTCCTGACTACACATGGAAAAGGTCCCAGGCCTGTGCAGAGAAGTTAGATCTCAGTATAAGTCACAAGGAGGAGAAAGCCCAATGTCCAACAGCCCCTGGTTAGCATTGGGTACTTCTCTCAGTGCATGCTCCTCCCAGCAGTGGGTAGTATTGCTTCACAGATGGGCACACTGAAGCCCAGATAGGGAATGCAGACCTGAGATTGGAACTCAGCTTCTCTCTGTATGTCAAAGCTCAGCTCTCCTTTTCCCCATTAAACCCTGTGTCTCTGTTTTCCCTCAAAAAGTATGTATGCTGGCCTCTCTGATGATAACACTAATCGTGCTAATATTCCAGTTTGCGTCATTTTTGTTATTCTTTAAATTTCTCCCGTGATTATTCCTTTTGATATTTCTCAAGGATCACTTCCTTTACAGATCAACACCTCTTTGTTTGCCCCAGTTAAGCATCTTTTTATTTGTTTGAGTCTTTAAGTCACATCCATCGAGTTTTTCCTTAATTTGCCTTGCTAGGAGCTAAGATCATCATTGTGGTGCAAGCCAGCAGCAGAAAGAGCTGCTAATTCAGGCACCCTACTTGTGACTTCTAAGGGTGGCATTGGTTTCTGATCATGACAAAAATACCTGAGCAAAAACATAGAAGAGGGGAAAGACTTATGTTGGCTCACAGTTTTGGGTGATTCAGTCCAAGGTTGCTGGATCCGTTGTGGATCCTAAGGTGAGGTATGGTGGCAGAAGTGTGGCTAGAGAGCAGAGAGGGGAAAGGGGGAAAAGGGACTGGGAACAAGGCATATCTTTTCAGGGTCCACATCCAGTTACTCACTTCCTCCAAGTAGGCCAAAGCTCCTCCTTTCCACGACCTCCCAGTAATGTCAGCATATCATGAATCCATTAAGGGGTTTGTCTTCCCGTGAAGGTTTAATCACCTCTCAGATATTGGATCTACCAGCTGGTGGGAAGTCTTCAACACATGAGCTTTTCTAGGGAGCATTTCATATCCAAACCCCAAGAGGATATAATAAAAAGAAACCAGGTGGCAGCACAGAGAAAATGAAAGGGTCATTTCATTTCACTTTGGCATGAGAAGAAATATCCTTCATCAAAACACTGTTATAATAAGTTATAGATTAAATTTATCCATATTGCATAAATAAAGTTTAGGAGAAAATACAAAAATGGTTATACATAGTTGTCAGTACCATATCTTTTTTTCCTTTTGTGCGTACATATGCATGTGGTGTGAGTCTGTGTGTGTGTGTGTGTTCATGTGTGTGTGGGCACGCATGTGGGTGCCTCCCAAGTGCAAAGATTATAGGTCTGTATCACTGTGCTAAGTACAACTAGTTGTTCCGAGCCTCTGTTCGTCTCCATTTTTACTATTTAAATAATAGGTTTCTTCTTTCTAGCTGGACACGTTACCTTGTTTCCTTAGAGGGTTTCCTAGTTTTGAAGTATTCATTTTTTTTTCCAAGATAGAGTCTCACTGTAGCCCAGGCTGACCTGGAACTCACACTGTAGTTCCAGACTGGCCTCAAACTCACAGCAATCCTCCTATCTCTACCTCTCAAATGCTGGGATTAAAGGTGTATACCACCATGCCTGGCTTCATTTTTTTATTTAAGTCTACTCATTTCTGATTGCTGCTGGATTTGTGCATCTTAACCATTTGATAAGAAGACATTTTTAAGGATTTAACAAATTTAGAGCTTTAATTTACATAATAAAGCTTAAGAGTGGATAAATTTCCCCATAATCCAGTTCTAGGTCATGTCGTCACCCCAGTGAGATTCCTCCTGCCTTTTAGTTAATCCCCATTCTTACCTCAAAGCCAGGCCCAGGGACCTACTCCTTTTTTTCTTTATAGATTTGCTTTTTATGGATATTTCATGTGATAAAATACATTCCTCTCATGAACAATTCTTGCTATTGAATTTGGTATATGGTATAAAGTTTATCTTATAAATAAAAACTTTGTTACCTAATTTCAAACTTTCCTGAATTCCAGTAGTTGTTTCTGTAAAGCCCTTAATATGGCAGTTAGAACCAAAACAGACACTAAAAGTCATTGGTTTGTTAATTGTTATAATCACTAATTATAATGACTGCTTATGTATATTATATGGGCTTTATTTTTCCAACACGGGACAACAAATTTTAATTTCTTGATGTCTTTCAGACTCAGAGTCTAAGTGTGCAAGCAGGAAGTCACCACCAAATCAATGCAGTACATCTGGGCAAAGCCTGTGTCCCAAACCGGTTTCTTCTCAACCAAAGGTACCCACAGGGAAAAGGGGCTGGAGCAAAAATTCATCCCTAAGAAAACCCAGGAAAGGACATTCAGGGAGGAAATCTTTAAAGTGCAATGACTGTGGAAAACCCTTCAGTCATGGCTTAGCTCTGAAACTTCATCAAGACTCTCACACTGGAGGGAGGCCTTATGAATGCAGTGATTGCAAACAAGCGTTCCGACAGATCTCATCCCTCATTCTTCACCAGAGAATCCACAGAGGGAAGAAACGCTTCAAATGTGAGAGATGTGGGGAAATCTTCAATAAGAAGTTGACTCTTCTACTACACAGGAGAATCCATAATGGAATGGGAGCCTTTGCCCCTGGGAAGGCTGTGAGCTCATCCCCATTTCCCAGTGCTCACCACAAGTGCAAAAGATGTGGGGAAGCCTTCAGTCGGATGTCATCCCTTTTACTTCACAAGCGAATTCACAGGAAGAAACAACAAAAATGCAATAGATACGGGAGATGCTTCAAAAAGAAACCAGCCCTTGTGCACAGAAGAATTCTCACTGGACAGAAAACAGGTGGAAGTAAGGAGGCCTTACGTGGGGGTCTTCAGCAGAGAAGTCTTCATTTAGCGAATCCCTTTCAGTGCAGAAAATGTGGGAAAGCCTTTAGTAGGATCTTCCCCCTCATGCTCCATCAGAGAGCCCATGCTCCAGCAAGGCCCTACAAATGTGAGCAGTGCCAGAAAGACTTTAGACGGCTCTCCACCCTTTTCCTGCACCTGAGAGTTCATCCCAGAGGGAAGAAGTACCGGTGTGATAAATGTGAGAAGGTCTGCAATCGGCAGTCATCCCTCATCCAGCATCAGAAAATTCATAAGAGAAAAGAGAAGCTCATCGAGTGTAAGGAGTGTGGCAAGATGTTTTCTGGAAGTGCAAACCTTAAAATACATCAGAACATTCATTCCGAGGAGAAACCTTTCAAATGCAGCAAGTGCAGTAAAGTGTTTGGCCGCCAGTCCTTCCTTGTTGAACATGAAAGAATTCACACCGGAGAAAAGCCCTACCAGTGTGAAGAATGTGGGAAAGCGTTCAGCCACCGGATATCCCTCACTCGGCATAAGAGAATTCACACGGAAGATAGGCCCTATGAGTGTGACCAGTGTGGGAAGGCCTTTAGCCAGAGTGCACATCTTGCCCAGCATGAAAGAATTCACACCGGGGAGAAACCGTATACATGCAAAACGTGCGGCAAGGCCTTTAGTCAGCGCACATCCCTGATTCTCCATGAAAGAAGTCACACTGGAGAGAAGCCTTATGAATGCAGTGAGTGCGGCAAGGCGTTCAGCAGTGGCTCCGACCTGATTCGACACCAGAGAAGTCACTCTGCAGAGAAACCGTATGAATGTGCTAAGTGCGGGAAGGCATATAGTCGGAGCTCCTCTCTGATTCGACATCAGAACACGCACTCGGAAAACAAAAGCTAAATCTCTTTCTAAATCTGCAAAAGCTCGGAATGGGGCTCTAAGGAAGCACAGAGAGAAGCTGGAGAGATGGCTCAGTGGATAAGGCGCTTGCCTGCAAATCCTAAGGATCTGGGTTCGATTCTCTAATACCCATGTAAAGCCAGATGCACAAAGTGGCGCAGGCATCTGGGATTCTTTTGTAGCGGCTGGAGGCCCTGGAATGCTTATTCTCTCTGTCAGTCTCTCTTCTATCTCTCTCTGCCAGCAAATGAATTTTAAAAAATTAAAAATAGAAGCACTCAGAGACACAGAGAATGTCTAAGTGCTCCTGGCATCCGATAGAGTTATGTCCCAATAAACGCATCATAAGTTGAAAATACCATCAAACAAAAAATGATGTACTATACCTAACCTACCAGATGACATAGCTTAGCAGCATCATACACTGTGGAGTATCAGTTCTCACTCTTCTAGTTTCAGGGCTCACTCACTGGGATCTTGGCCTGACCCTGCTGCCCAACATTGTGAGCATCATACAGCCTACACTGTGATGTACTGAACACACATTGCTTTTGCACCACCATAAAGCTGAAATATACTGCAACACACACAAGCTAGCTGGTGTGGTGGCACACACCTTTAATCCCAGCACTTGGGAGGCTGAGGTAGGAGAATTGCTATGAGTTCGAGGCCAGCCTGGGACTACAGAGTGAGTTCCAGGTTAGCCTGGGCTTCAGTGAAACCCTGCCTTGAAACAAACCAACAAAAATCACAAGTCAGTCACTGTTTCTGTGATGTATGTGTTGTGTATACATAGGACCCTTTGATGAAGGCTCCCTTTGAAAGCCCAAGAGAAAAAGTAGATGGTGACTGAGTCTGAAGATTTAACTCAACTGAGGTACACACAGGAGACTGGGTCGGTCTGTGTAAATGAAGCTGTTTTCATTTCACATTTTATTTTCAGTGCAGTTTGACATTTCACTGGCCACATACCACAAAATGGAATTGTCACATCCATTTTTGTGGATGGGCTTTGAGCCTCATTTAAGGTCACGTGAAGAAGGAACTTGATTCTGTATTTTAGAGCTAGAACATTCATATATGAGAGTCACGGGCAAACCGGGGTGCTGGCTGTCACCTGACACGCATGAGGGTAAGAATAAAGAAGAGGCTGTTTAGGTGGAAAAAGCTATCTAAATATAATGGTGTGTACTATCTCCATGGATATGAAGATTTGCTGTGAAAATCTAGTAAGACTAAGGCTAAGGCAAAAAACACCAAGGACTGAAGAAGAAAGTCAGAGCAGGGAGAAATTTGTTATTTTTATGTCAAAGTGTTTATATTTATATGAATAAACATATTTTCATGTAATAATGGTGGTGTGCAATGAGTGAGTGGTGGAATATGTGTTGTTTTGGCCTTTATGTATGTCACCCCAAAATTCCTGTGTTGAGACCCTAAACCCCAGTGTGATGGGATTTGGAAATGAGATTTGGATTTCATGAGGTCATAGGATGGGGCCTTCTTGATGAGGTTATTGTCTTTCTAAGAAGAGACATCAGAGAGCTTGCTGTCTTTCGGCACCATGCAAGAACACAGGAAACCATCTCCAAACCAGCAGAGACCCTAATAACCTGACCAGGCTGGACTTCTAGCTCCATGACTGAGAGTTAGTTTCTGTTGTTGAATTCCCCAAGTCTGTGACATTCTGTTATGTTAGCTTAAATGGACAAATACATGAGGGAACTGGTGGAATATAATGGGTTCTTTTTCCTTTGAGCTACTTGCTATGTGTAACAGTTTGTGTGATTTAAAAAAGAAATAAAGTTCATATGTTTGTGTGATTAGATTGTATGTAACCAGGCTTTTTTGTGGGCAATTTTCCCTTCTGCAAAAGCTTCCTATAACAACACTTGTTTCCTAAGAAAACTTTGTAGAATCTGTGACCACATGTGTTCGGTCAGTATAATTCTGTTAAGGAACTGAATATGAAATGTCCCCCACAGGCTCGCCAATTGTCGTAGTCAGCCACACGCCACTGGGATGAATCTTCAAATCAGGCACAATTTGGGGAAGGAAAGGATTTATTGAAACTACAGATTGAGGGGAAGTTCTGTAGCAGCAAAAGAGGCTGGCCCTCTTTCACAAGTCCAAGCAGAGAGAGAAACCCATTACCAACACCACACACAGAACAGGGAACAGGCAGGGAGAAGGAGATAATTTCTTCTCCTTTATATAGGTTTAGGGTGGGGTCTTGCAATCCTATCCCAGACCTAATGGCTTCCTGAGTCTCTGGAATTGCCTTCCTGCACTGCCCACACAGGAAAGGATGTTTACTTCTAGCTTCTTCTTTTTTTTTTGGTTTTCCGAGGTAGGGTCTCGCTCTAGCCCAGGCTGACCTGGAATTCACTATGTAGTCTCAGGCTGGCCTCAAACTCATGGTGATCCTCCCACCTCTGCCTCCCGAGTGCTGGGATTAAAGGCGTGCGCCACCATGGCCGGCTTTACTTCTAACTTCTTTGAGCTTCTTTCCATCTTTTCCCCTACTGAGAGGCTGCTTTCCTGCGAACATCCTCAAAGACTTACCCAAGATAATTAAAAAGATCAAGTTGACAACAAAGCCTAACCATCACACCAATTGTCCCCAACTAGTGGTGGTATTTTGGGAGGTTCTTGGAAATTTGGAAGGTGAGGTATAACTGGAGTGCAGCATTAGAGGTGGGGGATGTGTCTGTCCACGGGAGCTGTATTTTGTCCTACCACCATCCTCTTCCCCCTTCCCTCTCCCTTTCCTTCTTGGTCAGCAGGATGTGAGCTGCTCCTCTCTGCCACGATGGACTGAACCAGGATCCCAAATAAATCTCCCCTTACATTGTTTTGCTCAGATATTTTGTCTTGACAATAAAGAAAATCACCAAAATTGGGAGAGGTAAACATTTATACAGGATAACAGAGCAGCTGACTGCCATTTAAACTGGTCTTTTCAGATAAGTATTTAAAACACTGGAGCAAATGGGTGAGCAGATACCACAGAGAAGGCTCTTGGAGAGGCATGTTTTTCTCCTTCCCCTTCTACATGCCCACTCCCCTCCCCCGCCCCTGCCTTGTTAACCCTTCTCTTCTTGGTTTCACATCAATAGGAATATACTGAAGAGGATGCCCTACTTTCGTAAGTCTGCCCTCATTGCTTGCCTTGTTTCCTCAGGATTTTAGGACTGAATTGGGATAG
>PVHP010032078.1:0-20278 GCA_004024765.1 Zapus hudsonius | reverse complement strand
AGAGAGAGAGAGAGAGAGAGAGAGAGAGAGAGAGAGAGAGAGAGAGAGAGAGAGAGAGAGAGAGAATGGGCACACCAGGACCTCCAGCCACTGCAAACGAACTCCAGGTGCATGTGCCACTTTGTGCATCTGGCCTGGGAATCAAACCCAGGTCATTAGGCTTTGTAGGCAAGCGCCTTAACAGCTGAACCATCTCCCAGCCCTGATTCGCCAGTTTCAAAAGGAACTCAATACTGGCTACATTCTTGATCAGCATGACAGAGCTTTGTCTTTGAGGGGACAAACAGGGAATTAAACTATTAAGAGACATCTTTCTTTTTTTTATTCCATTTTTATATATCCACCTCTGTCATTGTTCTAACATTTAATCAAAATGTACAAACAGCACAAATGCTTTAAATGTGTAGTTAGAAGTCTAATGAAGCAAGATTGACTTGTTATTACAACTGACATGCATGGGTTGTTTCTCTTGTATGATGCCTAGAGACTTCCTTGTCATCAAATCACTGGAAAAAGCACAATAAGGGGTTGTTTTTCTTCTCTCTTAAAAGAAATTGTGTACTTTCTTTTCTTGTTGGGGTGTGAGGATGGTAATGAATGACCACCTTGATGTTGAAATGAACAGAGTAATAGATGGAAAGCAGATATTTTTTTTATATCGGCAGCAGAAAAATGATCCTATCTGTGTTGGGTTATAAATTTAATTGTTATGTGGACAAGACCTCTAGCATGGGTATGCTGGTGAACCTTCCTCATCAGGGGACATGAACTTTTTTTTTTTTATTCATCAATTTCCTGTGAGTTTCATGGCTCACCAGACTGAATAGCTTTGTAAATATCCAGTCACAAGCTATGTTTATTGTGAAGAATTCCAGAACAAACTGTCCAGGGTCTCCCCCGCCCCACCCTCCAGCCTTTACACTTCCACGAATCTGCACAGAATGAAGTTGGTAAGTGGATCTGGTCTTGTCCTGTGGCTGTGTGGGAACCGTCCCCTCAAGCAATGGGCTGTTCCAGCATTGAGAAGTTGGTTCCATTTCCTCCTTGATTGGTGATCCGAGTTGGTGCCCACTGGGAAAGGGCCCTAATTTAGAGCAGTATTACGTTTCAAATCTTTCACAGTGTCGAGAACCAGTTTTCAAGTACATCAGTAGGGTTAGTAACGATCTAACTTCAAGGGCAGCTGTGGACCAAGCCGGGAGATGAAACAGGGTGCAGTCAGCCATTAGTGAAGAGATGGTGTCTGCTACAGGTAACAAGTCATGGGGGGTGCTAAAAGGTCTCAGCCTTTGCTGTAGAGTAGTTCTTTTCTTCCCCAACTTCAAAAAGGGATGCATGGCTTGAACCAGTTCCCAGAGAAATAGCAAAACTGCCATCTGATGAGGTTTAGGAGATGAGCACCTCCATCCCTGGGTTAATGAAGGAAAAGTTCCTAAACATATTCTGGTCCATGCTGTTGATCAGTGTTCTGTCGGCGAATGACAGCCGGGGTTTCTCGCTTAAGAATTCTTTGTCGAAATTGCTACAGTCGTAGGGTGATTTCTTGGTCAACGTTAAAGAGGGAGGAAAAAAAAAAGGAAAGGAAATCAGCCATTAAATTTCTCATATTAACTTTAATTATCTAGGCTATAGTGTGTGCATGGTCACGTTTGCAGATAATGTAACACAGATACGTTTGCATGGCTTGTATTCAAGACTTCTAATTCCAAAACAGCAGACTTTTAATATAATTCAATTCCTACAAAAGGACTACCCTGATAGTCAATGGAATCTAATACTCCTAATTACTAGAGTATGTGAAGATGGATTGCTAATTTTAAGAATGTTGTGAGTGCAAATTTGACCTGTTCTTTTTGTGACACTTCAGGAAAGCTCCATAGACCCCCTCCCCTTGAGTGGGAGGTGTCTCTAGCCAGAGCCCAAACCTAGATGCAAAGGCTGATTGGTCAGGTATAGACCCATCAGCTGTCTCTCTGACTTACCTAGTGGAAGTTTTAAAAATTTCCCTAGAACAAAAGCTAGTCTTTTTTCTTCCCCATGGCATCCTAGAAGGAGGGCTTTCATTTTCCAGGTAAGCCTTGAGGCTGGGGCGAGGAGGGCTCAGGATTCTTTCGCAGGTGAAACTTTCCCTCTCATGATGGGAGCTCTCTGGTATCTTTCCTTCTTCTGCTTGTTTAGCTGAACAGCATAGATTTTGTTAAAACCTCTCCCATGTGTTCTCCCCACACTGGTGGCTGGAGATCTCTGTAACTCCCCATGTTCCCTTAAATAAAGTCTCCCACTATACCTTACCATCTGGTTGTCTATGATTTTAATTCTTTAACTTTGTAGACAAGAATTCGGGTACTCCTTAAATTTGGGGTGCATTGGACTTTTTGCTGGGCATTATCGAAATTCTAATCCCCAGCTCAGCCCACTCTGAGTGCTGGGATAACAGGTATGAACAATCATGGTCAGCTATTCCGGTACTTTTATTTAGCTTTAAATGTATATGTGATCGTGTGTGTGTGTGTGTGTGTGTGTGTGTGTGTGTGTGTGGAGGCCAGAGGACAGCCTCGGGTGTTGTTCTCAGGATTCATCCACCTCTTTTGAGACAGATTCTGTCTTGGGCCTGGAGCTCACCAATTAGGCCAAAGTGGCCCCAGGGATCCTACTGCCTCTACCTCCCCAGCACAGGGATTTGCAAGCAGGTGCCACCATGACCAGCATTTTTCTGTGGGCTCTGGGACTTGAACTCAGGTCCTCATGCTTGCTGCATAAACCAACAGAGCTATCTAACCAACCTCCTATTATTTTTATTTTTAATCAACATCCTTTGCTATTAGTGGCTTCTTTATCATGATAATTTTATTATTACACATGGTGGTTTGTCTTTTATAGACAACACAGATTAGAATAAATTTCTCCCAGACCACTGGTTATTGGCTTTGATGACCAAAAGAGAGAGAGAAAGTAAAAACAAAGGCAACCAAAAATACTGTTCAGTATAGTGTACATTTCATCTTTGGAAGATGGAATTAACCACTGAGGAAAGCAAGTCACGTGATCACACACAAGCAGACCAAGGTCAGCCCTGTCTCTCATAGGGACCATAGGCTGCTGAGCTAAGTGTTTATGAAGAGCTGTTCACACTACGTATCAGGGAAATTCCTTCCTTTTGACAGCATAGGAATTGTTCTATATGGTAAGCTCAGATCAAAGTTCTGTCTTTTCTGTTTGTTCGAGGTAGGATTTCACTCTGGCCTAGGCTGACCTGGAACTCACTCTGTAGTATCAGGCTGTCCTGAAACTCAGAGAGATCCTTCTATTTCTGCTTCCCAAGTGCTGGAATTAAAGGCGGGTGCCACCACGCCTGGTAGTTCTGTTATTTATTTATTTATATTTTATTTTTAATTTATTGTCCATAATGAGTTACATTATTTAATGGGCAAACAATAAATTGTTATCCCCTGTTCCCTAATGCCCCTCTTCCCCATCCCTGATCAGCTGGATATCCTCCTCCGTGGGCAGTCTGGATCAGTCCTTGGGGCAGGGGACAATGGAGAGCCTAGGAGACAGCCTGGTTCTGCTGGCCTTAGAGTGTTGCTACTGAGGGCGGCCATGACTTTGGGTATTCTCCCCCACCAAGGCTCTCACAATCTTTCAAGTCAGTTTTAATCTTCAGTGGGAAGTCAAGCATGAGTTAAATTATTCTGATGGCTAAACCAATAAGAAAATTCATTTCTTATCACAAACAAATGAATAACCATGCATTAGAGCTGATATTGTTACAACTAATCAAAGCATTAGGAGTCACGTCTGACGTCTCCAGTGCTTGACCAAATGTTGTGAGTGATTTTAATATGGAAACGAGGTGTACTGGTAATTTATAACCATTCATCATTGTGACAAATAACGGTGGCTATTTTCAGGGTGAAGCTTTTGTGGGAAACCCTTAAGGCCACGTGATTTCAGCAAAGTCGTGGCTGCCAGTCTGTGCCTAGCCAAACTGTTATATACTCCCAGCAATGACAAGACAGTTAAAACTACCAAACTCACCTGTATGTTGTGTTGAAAAAGCATTGCTTAGTGTTTTGAATTGTGCTAAAATAGCTAACGTATAAAATTTATCATCTACCTAATTTTAGGGTCACAGTTCAGTGGCATTGAGCACATTCATGCTGTACAACCATCACCACCACGTGTCTCTGGAAATTCTGTCTTAACTTTATTTTTGTTTATGGGGTGGCCCCACTCTGTGTGAGCTGAGTTTCCATCTCTTCTGGCAGTTCATGACTTTGTGACATGTATCCATCTGTGGGAATTCAGAAGCCTATTTTTTTCCTCATCACTGGCTTCTTTGTTCTGCCTTAAACTGAAGAACTCCTCATGGTTGCCGTTACAGAATGTAGCTATATGAACACATCACAGATGTTAGGGAAACATGAGTATCATGGGGGAAAATGGTTCCAAACTTAGGGTGCAGAATTTATGGATAAGTCTGGGTCACCCAGATTGTGACCCTTAAGTCTGTGCATATCATATGTTCAGACTCCATCTCCTGGATGTTCACCCCCACAAATACATGTTGAACTTTGGAATACTTCACAACTCCTCCTTCCTTTAGGTGCATTTTAACTGCTGGTTACATTTTGCAAGCAAGCGGAGCATTCCCTCCCCTTTCCAGAAGTCCATTCTTCCTAGAGGGTGGAGCTGGGGGGTGGGCAGAGGCGAGGGCAGAGGCGAGGAGCTGCTGTTACCTGGCCTCAGCATCCCAAACCGTTCCAGGAGGGGGGTCCTTACCACTTTAGGTCTGAAGGGAGGGTCGATCTCTTTCCTCTCCAGTTCCTCCCAGTTGATCTCCCGAAACAAAGGATGCTGGCGGATGTCTCCTCTCACTCCCAGCCTCTTTTCAGGTTCTCTCACAAAGAGCTGGAAGAGAGCAGAGAGGGGACCATGTACTCTTCAGAGCTGAAGCCTTGGGTCAGGTGGGGGTGGATTCCTCAGTGGATAAGCTACAGGCTCTTCAAACCCCACTTTTCTGCTTACCATTATGAAGGGGCACTGGGGTCAAACTGGCCTTGCCTCTCCCCCAAGGAGCCTTTCTGAACACTTCAGAGTCTAAGCTCGCATCTCCTCACTCTGCCCTACACATGCGATCTGGTGTGAGATCAGCTTTAAGTGTTATTTAGGGGATTTCTGGCAAGGGATCGAATCTTGAGCCACTTTTTTGCACCTTTAAAGCGAGCCTGTTTTCCAGGGCAATCTCAAGGATTAACTAAAATAACAATACTCACGTGGACACACACATTCATACATGCACATGCAGTACACAAATGCAGCGTACACGCACCCCTTCACACAGACAGGTATATGAACATTTGTACACAGACACATGTATTCATACATACATATGGGCAAATGCACACATGTGCCTGCACATTGTACACTGTAATTTCTGGTCTGTAAAATCCAACAGCATGAGCCAGGCACATTGGTGCATGTCTGTAATCCCAGCACTCAGGAGGCTGGGGCAGGAGGATCGTGAGTGGCTTTGAGAACAGCATGGGTTACATAGTGAGGGCTAAGGCAGCCCTGTCTGTATACTGAGGCAGTGTCTTAAAAACTCAAGCAGTGAAGAAGAAAATGGCATAAGGTTAGATCTGTCTGACTTATTGCCCACAAGTTGAATATGATATTTCATTTAAGTGGGACATATTTTACAAAGCTGCCTTCTCAAGATCTCAGCATTGTGAGACCCGAGTATAATATCTATTTGTCCCCAACAGTCAGCTCAGGTCCCTGCGTGACTTCTGAACACAGAGAATCACCGACATGCAGGATGAGTATGATTTAATTCAAAGATCATGCAAGAGATGGCCCAGGAGTTAAAGGTGCTTACATGCAAACCCCAGTGGCCCAGGTTTGATTCCCCAGTACCCATGTAAAGCCAGATGCATAAAGTGGTATATGTATTTGAAGTTTGTTGGCAGTGGCAAGAGACCCTGGTGTGGCCATTCGTTCTTTTTTTTTCTTTCTCTCTTTCTGCTTGCAAATAAATAATAAATAATAAATATTTAATAAATAAACAAAAAGATAATTAAAAATCATCTTTGCAGGCTTTCAGCTGGCATGTGTATATTTATCTATTTTCCTCTGTGCCCTGCCCATTAGTTCGCCTAACTGGAAGACAGGAAGGGAATCTGGAAACTTTTCAAACATTAATGAAAGCCTGTCAGGGGTGTTAAGGAACAGCGGGGTCTAAACATGAACTTAGAAAAGTAACGGGTTCCATAGGTACCTCAAGTAATCCTTTGCTCCTAGGTGAGCGGGATGTTCCTTCCCCTCTCCCTTCCTTCCTTCCTTCCTTCCTTCCTACCTTCCCCTCTCCTCCTACCTTTCCCTCTCCCTCCTTCCCACCCTCCCTCCCCTTCCTTCCTTTCTTTCTTTCTTTCTTTCTTTCTTTCTTTCTTTCTTTCTTTCTTTCTTTCTTTCTTTCTTTCTTTCTTTCTTTCTTTCTTTCTCTTTCTTTCTCTCTCTCTCTTTCTTTCTTCCTTCCTTTCCTTTCCCTTCCTTCCTTCATTTCTTCTTTCTTTCTTTCTTTCTTTCTTTCTTTCTTTCTTTCTTTCTTTCTTTCTTTCTTTCTTTCTTTCTTTCTTTCTTTCATCTTTATTTCCTTTCTCTCTTTTTGAGATAGTATCTCTTATTGGCTTGGGGCTCACGAAGTCAACTAGACTGGCTGACCAGTGAGCTGCAGGGGGCTACCTATCTCTGCCTCCCCAAAACTGGAATTCCAATCTAGTTTGAGTATAAAATGTCTGCCATAGCCTTGTGCATTTGTCATCATTCCTCATACTTGGTCCTCAGCTGGTGGAGCCTTTGGGAAGTGGAGCCTTGCTGAGGGGTGTGTCACTGGGAGCAGGCCAGCCTCACGGGATGTCCTAGGCAGCTCACTGTCTCCTTCCTCCCTGTTTCTGTGGAGATGTGGCACCCTGCTGTCTGCTCCTGCTATGAGGAAGCTTCCCCTGGAATGATGGGCTGGAAATAAATCCTTTCCTCTCATATGCTACTTCTGGTCGGGTGGTTTGTTTCAGCAATGAGAAGGTAACTGCTACACATGTCTGGATTTTTTCCCCCTTTTTTAAAATGTGGGTTCTGGGGATGGAAAGTTCCTCATACTTTCAAGGTTAGTACCTTACTGATTGAGCTATCATTCCAGCTCTGTTTATCTATTCATTTACTTATTGATTTTTTACTGGTGTTATGGGTGTGTGTGTGTGTGTGTGTGTGTGTGTGTGTGTGTGTGTGTGATTGGGTGTGTGTATGATGGTGTGATGGTGTGTGTTATATGGGGTGTGGGGGGGTGTATGTTGTGTGTGTTGTATGGGGTATATGTGTGTGATTGGGTCTGTGTGTTATGGTGTGTGTGTGCGTGTGTGTATCTGTGGCCTATGTGTTTTGCCTTTGTGGTGCCCCATGCTTTCCCCTGCTGTGAGTGACAGCTGTCTGCAGTGACAGGAGCACAACACTGGGTGTCCCACTCCCCTGCCCTTCTGCCTGGGGTCTTTGAGCCAGAGCCTCTTACTGATGCCAAAGCTTGCTGCTTTTCATGACGCTCAGAGGTTCTCTGGTCTCTGTTCCCTGGTGGAGCTGGACTACAAGCTCACGTGACCACATCCTGCTGTTTACATGGGGTCTGGAGATTCAAACATGGGAAGTTTCTCTACCCTCAACCCTCATGCCCATACAGAAAGCACATTTAACCACCGAGGAACCTTTTCAGCACTCTTTAAAAAAAATAGAAGGATCTCTTTTAGAGTTCCAAATGCAGCTGGGCATGGTTGTTCACAGATGTAATCCCAGTACAGGGGAGGAGGGGGAGGAGGAGGGGGAGGAGGGTGGGTCAGGAGTTCAAAGCCAATCTCAGCTCAGCCTGGGCTATGTGAGACCCTGTCTCAAAAAAAAAGTTTCACATTCATGCTTCTGCTACCCATGAATCCCCAGCTTGGCCCCAGCACCTCTCATCCTCCCACCCATTGGGTGGCCACAGAGCAGCACCCTTTGTGGAATCCCGGGCTTCCAACACACTTGGTCATCAAGCCACTGCACAGTGGGAATAACCTGAGACTGTCATTCAAGAAATTTATTATTTCCATGATATGGGATAACTTCTTTCAAATTGCAATGTTCTTGTGATAACAAAGTACCTGATAGGAGAAACCTGAAAAGAACAAAGCTTTACTTTGGTACGTGGTGTCAGATTTTAACTCATGGTCAGTTCTCATGATTGCTTTTGGGCCCATGATGGACAGAAAATCCTGGCGAGGAGCTCACAATGGAGCAAGGCTGCTTACCTCAGGACCTGGTAAGAAAGAAGGAGGAAGGAAGGGCTGCCCATGACAACCCCCAAAAACCTAGTGTGTTTCCACTACACTCCACCCCTTGCCAACAACTCAACTGCTTTCTCCTACACTCCACCTCTTAAAGGTGTCATCACCTCCCAACAGTGCCAACCTGGGGACCAAGCCTTGAATACGTGGGGCTCTGGAGGACACTTCTGATCCCAACTCTAGAAGTGATCATCTGGAAAACAAATGATCAAAGACCACAGAGTTCTTATGTGCCCAAGCCCCTGGATGGCATTCAAGTGTTTCTGTAATCTGGTGTTACCACACCACCCTTCAGTTTCCAGCAGTGCCCTTTCCTTCTGGAACAAATCTCATTGAATACACCAACTGTCTTTCTTAACATTTCATCTTTAAAGATGACAGTTACCTCTACTCAGATTTTCTTCTCTAATTCTTTAAAACTTGCCTCATTTTTTAAAAAAAACTATTTACAAGCAGAGAGATACAAAGATGAGAGAGAGATAGAGGGAGAGAGAGAGAGTGCCCCAGGGCTTCTAGCCACTGCAAATGAACTCCAGATGCATGTACCACTTTATGCATCTGGCTTATATGGGCACTGGGGAATTGAACCCAGGTCCTTGGGCACTGGAGGCAAGCGCCTTAACCATGAACCATCTCTCCAGCCCTCCTGCCTCATTTTTAAGGCCTCAGTTTACACCTTCTTTTCTTGATTATCTCTACTGACAGGTATCTGTTTTCTTTTCTATTCTTTTCTTTTTTGTGTGTGTTCATATATCTGTGGGTGCTTGCGTGTGCATGTGGTTGTGTGCGCGTAAGCCAAAGGACAAATGAGCCTGGTGCTCACTGATCTGGGCCAGCAAACTCTAGGGCTCCTCCTGTTTCTACCTCTCCAGCACTGGGATTAGAGGGCTGCATTTTTCATAGGTACTAGGAACCTGAATTCTGGTCCTCAGGCTGACAAGGCAAGCATTTACTACTGAGCTATCTCTCCTGACCCCTGCCATCTATTTTTCGTCTGTCTAAGCTCTAGAAAGCAGGCACCATTGGAGTTCTGTTTCTTCAAGTGGAGCCCAGTGTCCTTTACCATTTGCCATGCGGTAATGTCTGCTAAATCAGTGAATGCACCGGGCTTTCCATTGTCTCTGCAGATCTGCATCCCCTGTCCTCATCTTTTCTTTGCTTCTTGATTTCAACATAGAGAAAAGGCACCACGTTCACAGGAAGATATATTTCTCTGTGGTCTCAGCAACAAGTGAGTCAACAGATGGAAAAACTCACCGTTTCTAACCCAAGAAGTAGAGGGAATAAGTGACTTGTTCCATCTCTTATCTGGAAATTATCTTAGTAACATTAACTTTCATGTCTTAAGGATGTTTTGATGAAAGATAAAAGTTTTAAGTGTCCTAAGAATGGGCCCAAACTAGCTGATGTCATCATAATAAAATGTTTTAGGGAATGGAGTCAGAAGTCTCTGCCCTGGGCCAAGTGTGCATCATCAGGCTCAGTCTTCTGTTAGATTTTTCAGCAAACATGTTGATGTTTGGACCAAGAAAATCATGACAGCCTTCTGAGCTCTGTTTATGTCCCTGGGAAGTAAAATAACATGTGTTTGTGTTGTTGTTGTTTTGCTTTTGTTTTTGTTTTGTAAGGCAGGGTCTTGCTCTAGTCCAGGCTGACCTGAAATTCATTACGTAGTCTCAGGGTAGCCTTAGACTCACGGCAATCCTACCTCTGCCTCCCGAGGGCTGGGATTAAAGGTGTGTGCCACCACGCCCAGCTAAAACAACACGTTTTATTTTTTAAAGTAAAATAGAAAGGGAGAAGTCTCAGTCGCTAAAGTTCAATATTCTTTCTAATTTTGCAAGTAACCATGAGTTTTTAATTTTTTTTCTCCTTGAGGCAAATCAACCTTCTCGTCATCCTGCAGGAGATTTGTCCACAGGAAGGCCAGGGCCCAGATTCTTCATCAGGAAGGGAGCACCAAGGAAATAAATTTTGCTGGGGAAAGATTTCAGGAGAGTGGTTTGCATTTATAGGCAACAGCTCTCTTAAATAAAAAGCCAGGATGTAGTTGGCGTTTGTTTAAAATTTATTTGACTGTCTGGTCAAAGAAGCAGGACGTAGCCACCAGCAGCTGCCACAGACTACCTGTAACCCCCCCTTCCTCTCGGGTCTGTCCTCAGACCCATCTTCCTAGGAAAAGGGAAATGCATTTCTGTTCATGATCGTTAGTTTCCAGTGACTTTCAAACAAAAGGACAGGACATCCTGGATGGACAAATGGTTTGCACCAGGACAGCAGTGTTCCAGCTGTAACTCTCGGCCTCTGCTGACATGTCCTTGCTCAGAATGGTACATGCAGCCTTGTCCTGGGAGGCCTTGAAGAGACTAAGTCCAGTAGCGAGGATGCTGTAAGAGATGCCCCGTTCAGCTTTTCCAGGGGACCCATGACTTCTTGGTTTTCCAACATCATGGAAAAGTCTCTTGAAGAAATTTTTGGGACAGGTTATTACCCTTGGCGTTTGCAAGAAACGAGTGCCTAAGGACCAAAGTTTTGAAGAAACTGAGGTGTAGAGATGAAACTGGAAAATAGTCTTACAAACAGCAAATTGTATCATGGAAATGAATTTTCATCAGCCTAACTGGTCACATTCAATGCCAGAGGAAGGGCATGGACTTTGTGAACTTGTGTGAGAGTTTATAAAAAGCTTCTGAGTGGCTTTAAAGTTCTTCTGGGGCTGGAGAGCTGGTTCAGCGGGTAATGTGCTTGCCGTGGAAGTACGGGGGCCTGAATTTGGATCCCCAGAAACCACATAAAAGCCATGGTGCGTGCCTACAATCCCAGTGCTGGGGAGGTGGAGACAAGAGGATCTCTGGGACTTGCTGGATAATTATTCTAGACAAACTGAAGAGTCCTGGTTTCAGGATATAGGAGGATACCCACATCAACTTCTGGCCTACACACACACACACACACACACACACACACACACACACACACACACCCCGCCATGCACATGTGAGCCCACATGTATCTGAACATCAGCACGTGCAACAATACAACATGCATGCAAACCGCCTCGTTTACCTGCTAGTCCCTGTCTGTCTTTCTCCTTACTTTGGGGGCAGTGTTAAGGCTTGACCCCAGTGCCTCATGCTTGTAAAGCTTGCACTCCACCAACTGAGCTTATCCCCAGCTCCTGTCTTTATGCAGGCTTGAGTTTCTGCTTTATTCAAACTGTTTATTTCCTATTTTCATGGCAATACTTTCATTTGCTACTAATTTTATGTATATATGTTAATTTACAAAAATATTTTATTATTTGAGAGTATGAGAAAGAAGCAGACACACACACAGAAAGAGAGAGAGAGAGAGAGAGAGAGAGAGAGAGAGAGAGAGAGAGAGAGAGAGAGAGAATGGGTGTGCCAGGGCCTCAAGCCACTGATAATGAACTCCAGACACATGCACCACCTTGTGTGCATCTGGCTTTACATGGATACTGGGGAATTGAACTCAGGTCCTTTTGCTTTGCAGGCAAATGCCTTAACCACTAAACCATGTCTTCAGCCCCATATATGTTAATTTTTTGTACTTGAATGACATTTAACCAAATATTTACTTTTAAAAAATTTTCTTATTTTGAAATAACGACAAACTCACAGGACATTGAAAGCTAGTCCGGGGCTAGAAGATGACTCTGGGTAAAGCGCTTGCCTTGAGAACGTGAAGACCTCAGTTCCATCCCTGGAACCCATGGGAAAAACTGCTGGCCAGCCATGGTGGTGTGTGCTTGGAAGCTTAGCTCTGGGGAAGCAGAGACATGCAGATTCCTGGGACTTGCTGGAGAATTCTACCTCCAGCTTGAGACCCTACCTCAAAACAAAAAATGGTTTATGACATTCCTGAGCAATGACACCCAAAGTTGTCCTCTGGATTCCACACGGACAACTGTGCACCTGCCCACTCACAAACGTGTGTACCCACACACACACATACAGAGACCTATCTATATGCACAATATAAAAAAGGAAACTTTCTCCAGAGATGTCCCGTATGCCCCTCACCTAGTTTCCTCCATATAATAACAGCTCTGTGTGAAAATCAGAGGCGGCCTTAGGACAGTGAGGGTTCTAAGACACTTCAGCACCAGCGGGGCTTGGGACAGCACCACCGCGAGCAAGGTAGGAACATCACCAGAGCAGAACTCTCTCGTTCCCCTATGTGGCCATCCCCTTGCCCCCAGTCCTGAACCCCTGGCCACCATGAACCTGATTGCCATCTCTTCAATGTTGTCATTTCACTGATGTTATATACGTGGACCCTTGAGTGGCCGTTTATCCTCTGCTCCAGCCTTACTGTTTGGGACATTGATATTTTGTTCCTTGCCATTGCTTCCAATGTAGGTTTCTCTGCACATGAATATTCGCCTTCTCTTCTCTTCTCTTGTCTTGGTGATCTTCCCTCCCGGCTTCTTTCTGTCAGTGACTTGTGGTGAGCTCACCGGACTGTCCCTCCTCGGCTCTCCTTGCCTGAAGGGGCCCCACATTGAAAGGGGAGCTGAGTCCTTCAGAAGGCCACTTGTATGGAGCAATTATCACAGTGCTTGAACTTGTCTTCAAGTAAAGTGACACTGAGCCTTTAAAGTGTCCGAGTCCTTCACAGAGCCAAGTGTAAAATAAACACAGCAATTAAATGATGTTAGAACGTGCCTTGAGACAAAGCAAACTGCTTATGTTCACACCGCATTAGCTTACTTTTACTGTGAATTCTGAAACTAGTTTCATTTTACACGTGTTTTGTTCCATCATTGAAAGTGAATTCAGTTGGCCATCCAGGGCGATGCTTTTAGGTCTACTGCTTGCTGGGCTCGTAGGGAGTGAAAGCTGAATGGAACAGCTCAGATTCATAGGTACCTTCTCCTTTGACCTCTGGCTGGGTCAGAGGGGAGGATCTGTCAGCATCTCTCACATTCATGATCCTGATTCCCAGGGAGAGCTCTGAGGGCTCTCTTCTGATCACTTAGACAAGTTGTCACTTGCATTAGAGGTAATGGTAGAAGCTAATTCCCTTTAAAATGAATTCCAAGTAGTTCTGCAAAGCAGACTAGGGAAAAAAGATGGATCCAGAAAGAGTTTTATTTCTTTTTCTTTTGTGGTGCTGGGGAGGGAACCTAGGGTCTTGCCTATGTTGGAGAGACTCTCACCATGAGCTATCGCCCTAGTCATGGAAATGTTTTTCTTTTTTTAAATAAGATTTAAGAAATTTTGATGGGCATAGTGGCACATGCCTTCAATCCCAGCACTCAGGAGGCAGAGGTAGGAGGATTGCTGTGAGTTCAAGGCCACCCTGAGACTACATAGTGAATTCCGGGTCAGCCTGGGCTAGAGCCAAGATCCTACCTCACAAAAAGACCCCACATTTTTTTTGCATGTTTGTGTGTGTATGGGTGGGTGCACACCACAGTCTGTGTGGAGGTCAGAGGATCACTTCTGGGTCAGTTAGTTCCAATTTGTCTGAGGCAGGGTTTCTCTCTGGATTCTCACTTGGATTCTCACCGTTCTTTGCTGCACTTGCCAAGGATTTCTGGGGAATTTCTCCTCCCCCTTCCATCTCGCCATCAGTGTCAACGAGCTAGTATTACAGAAGCTTCTGGCTTTTGACATGGGGTCTGGACATCCAACTTGAACACTCAGGTTTCAGCAGGGAGCACGTCTCTCCAACCCAGAAATAGTCTCAAAGTTTTGATTTTGAAACTCACTAATAAACCGGGTAGGGAAATGCATGCTTTTAATTCCAACACTCAGGAGGCAGAGGTAGGAGGATTGCTGTGAGTTCCAGGCCAGCCTGGGACTACAGAGTAAATTCCAGGCCAGCCTGGGCTAGAGTGAGACCCCGTACCTTGAAAAAAAAACCCACTAATACTTTCTGGCACACACACACATATATACACACATATATATTTATATGTAATTAATTAGAGACAGGGGCTCACGTATCCTCAGGCTGGCCTCCAACTAGGAATGAGCCAAGCATGACCATGCCAGGCACGCAGGTTACTTCTGAGCCACATCCTTAGTCCTCAACTGTTTCTTACCTTCACTAAAAGGTCCTTGGCATCTTTCTCCAGCCATCGTGGGTAAACGGGATTGTCCATGCGGATGGAATGGAAAAGCTCTTCTTCGTCTTGTCCATGGAAGGGTGACTGACCAATCAGCATCTCATACAGGAGAACACCAAAGGACCACCAGTCAACGGAGTGGTTGTATTTCTGACCGAGCAAGATCTGTGACGACAGGACAGAGACACAGTCACCAGATGAGCACGATGACCACAGCACTGCTGATTTCTCCAGGTACCCAGCACGTGACAGACGGTGGTGACAAGATGTGACTTCAAGAAGGATTACACCGAAAACAGCACAATTTGACATTTTGGAGGTTCATTTTCCACTTTTCATCTGCCTTTGAGTAAAATGACTGAAACATGTCTGTAGCTTTCATTGTCCTGGTTGTGATGTGAGGACTTGGGGGGCAGGTATTGGACCAAAGCAGAACTTTTGATATGAACATCTAAACCAAACCTGTATATATATATATATATATATATATATATATATATATATATATAATATTTTATTTATTCATTTTCAAGCAGAGATACACAGAGAGAGAGACAGAGACAGAGAGAGACAGAGAGAGAACACCAGGGCCACCACCTTGTGGGTCTGGCTGATGTGGGTCCTGGGGAATTGAACCCAGGGCCTTAGGCACTGGAGGCAAGTGCCTTATCCGCTGAGCCATCTCTCCAGCCCCCCAACCTATATTTTATTGACTTCTATTACCTTATGTCTTTGCATCAGATCCATGTAGAAATTAAGAATATGAAGAAACCTATTCTTAAAACCCAGCTAATCATGACACTTCAAGTCCAGAGTCACCCGATTGTCACCGTGATGAAGAGTCAAATTTTGTAACTATCATGGGAGAGGAAGGCTAGAACAACTCATGGCTCTAACCCAGACACTGGAGAACCAGGGCTTCTCTGAACTGCACACAGCTTCTAGCAGGTTCTGCCAGGGAGGGTGACCCACTTCTTCCAGCAAGGCTCTGTCTCCTGAAGGTTCTACAACCTTCCCAAACAGTGACACCAGCTGGGGACACATGAGCCTACAGGGCACATCACACATTCAGACCATCACAGTAGCCAAACTGTTTCTGATGGCTATAGACATTTTTGCATGTTCTATGTCTGGCTGAATCTGTCCTTGTGGAGATTGGATGTGAGTCCTTAGGGGTTCTGAGCTTCATTTACATCAGGCTATCTTATTACAGGTGGCCGTGAGCATGCAATGAAATTCAAGGAGATCTGTCACATGGAAGGTGTGCTCATGCACACTCACGTATGTCTGCTTTGAGGAAGCTTTTCCCCATGGGAAAGTAAAAATAAGTTTATGATGGGCCACTGATTTCTAGTATAAAAATATAAGCTGCTAGTTTTAATTAAAGATGTAAAGAAAAGGTCACCTTAAAGTTTACAAAAAATTGCCTTAAGAAATCATCTAAAAGTAGACTCGGGATTGACAAGGGAAGGGAAGTCACATACATACATTATTAGCACATTCAATCAGTTAAGCCTCATCAGCAGTGTAAGGCTCACATGCAATTCCCAAGACTCGCCACCAGGAGGCGCCAACCAGAACCTGCTCCATGCGGTTAATAACTTCCATTTTTTGGTAGAGCAAATTCAAAGAAATTTAGATGATAGGAGACAGCTGTGTTGGAAATTAGACCTTTCAGGCTAGGTTACGTTGGTGATAAAAAATTCAGTCTTAATCAGGAGGAAGGAGCGAAATGTAAATCACACACAGAACAGAATGCTCAAGGAGGGAAGAGTAACATGGCCAGGGGTGTTGATTTCTAAGAACCCCCTAACTGGCACTGTTGTCCTCATCCTCAAGGTGGTGGCTGGACTTGGGGCAGCTGTGCTTCTCCTTTGAGGTCTGCTGCTCAGGACTTGAGAGCTGTGCTGGTCATTTCACTGCATGGGGCTCCTGGGTTGTGCCTTTCCCTGGCATGGTCTCTGATGCCAAGTGATGCCTCAGAGGAGGTGTTATTGGCTGGGGGGGCCCTCTCCTGTCTGACTGACCTCTCCTCCAATCCATCCTCATTCTTCTTTTTCTTTTGGACATGTGTGCGGTGTGCATGCATGTCTGTATATGCATGTGAGCACACATGTATTGTGAGCATTACATATATATGCATGCATGTGGAAGCCAGAGGTTGATGCCACGTTCTTCCTCTCTGCCTTTTTTATGGAGGCAGTGGGTTCTCTCATGAACCCAGAGCCCACCATAGCTAGTCGCTATGTCCCTTGGGATCCGCCTGTCCCCACCTTCCAGGTGCTGAAGCTAGAGGCATGACCCACCACACCATACATTGGGTGCCGAAGTGAGATCCAAACCTGGGTCTTCATGCTTGCATGGCAAACACTTTGTCAACTAAGCCATTTTTCCAGTCATTAAATCCCCTCTCCTTCTGCCCCCCACCACCTTCTTTACCATAAGCCTTGAGAGGCACATCTCTAAACCTGCAAAATACCAGCAATGGCTTCTGTCACAGACCCTGTGTCTCTCGAAGTACCAACAGTTCCAGCTCCTCTGCTGGTGCATTAAGCTGTGCACAGCCCTGAGTTGATGAGCCTCTGGGGCGAGGGCTGCTCTGGCACTAACGGACCACTCAGGCTTCATATTGGGGTCCAAGTGACCCTACTTTCTTCAGGGATCTGTGTCTCTATACTGACATCCATATGGATGCACTGCATGGTCAGTGTGCATTTGCAAATAGGGTGTCTTCCTGTTTGACTGTTTTCCTAGTGTTTTTTAAAATGATCTGAGGCTCCCAACTACATGCAAGTACTTAAAAGGTAATCAGCAAAGATGTTCAGGTCGAAACCAGTGCAGCCATAGTGAAAACATTTCATTCAGGATAAAGATAATACTCAAGTAAATAATGCATGTGTAAGCCGAAGGTTAGAGAATGACAGGCCTGGGTCTCCTGTTGTGCAAGTTGTCACCCATGGGTGATACTAAAAATAGCAATGAGCTCACCAATTATGTTTTGGCCAAAAGAAATTGGTTTAAATAAACTGGATGTATTAATAACTTTGAAATTATGGACTTGTATTTACTTGTCAGTGATAATCCTTGCTCTAAATAAGTGTTATAACTTGTTTCATATTGTGCCTCTTTGAGTTATCTTGATGTATGATCTATCTATCCAGATAGTTATCTAGATAACTAGTTATGTGCCTGTGATCACAGAGCTTAGAAATATAGTAAAAAGACAGGGATGGAGGGGAGCCATGTGGAGGACGTTTGGGGACAAGAGATGGCTGATGTCTAGCCTAGGAAATCCCAGAAAGGATGACGACAGGAGCTCCAGATTCTTCAGGCGACGAATGCAGAGATTTACTTTGAGAATGGACAAAGAACAAATGGGGTGTGTGTGTGTCTTAATTCAGTTTAAGACTGGGAGGAGCTTGGCTCAGTGGGTAAAAGCACTTGCTATGCAAGCCTGGCCAGCTTAGGTTGGATCCCAGGACGCCCATGGTGGCAAACATCTATAATCATAACCTTCGTAGAAGCAAGATAGGAAACAGAGATGGCAGAATCCCATCAGCTCACAGGCCAGATCAGCTGGTCTGTGAGGTGGGGGACAGCAGGAGAGACCCTGTCTTTATAGGGTGGAAGGTGAGGACTGGCTCCCAGGGCTGTCCTCTGACACACTCACACACACAATCTTTTTAATGGTCAAAAGGCACACATTTATTAAAATGAGGTTCAATTCACATAATGTGAAATTGTTCAATTTAAAGAAAATCATTCACTCCCATCCCATACAGTACCAATACTGTGCAAACACTGCCAGTGACATTTAAAATGCTTTGATAAGTCCTAAAATGTGATTCCACAACCAGTGACAAGCAATGGGCTGAATTGGGTCACCTTAAAAATTTCCCATACCTATGTGTGTATGTGTGTGTGTGTGCATGCGTGTTGTGATCCTAAACCAACCTCTGGTAAGGACCTCAGAATGGCCTTGTTTGGAAATGACACCAATGAGTATGTGAGCAGCGGAGGTGAAGACAGAGCCTGAGTTATGAAGTATGACAGAGATTCCTACCAAATGGTCATGTGAGGAGACGTATTGGAAGTATGCCATGTGACCTCAAAATCAGCAATTCAGAGCTTGGAACCAGCAGATAGCAATCACTGCTGAAAAACCTACAGAATCCCAGACAAAGCAAGGAAGGATACTTCTGTAAAAGAAACCCAGCCCTACAGAATTCTCTCCTTCCTTTAAGATATTTTTGTTGTTTCAACTGGTGCTGGTGCTCAATCATACTTCAACCCATTCTTATTTGAGTCCGAGTCTGTTACATGTCTTACAGCTTATGAAGCACGCTGGTTCTTATTTTATTATATATATAATATATATATAATATTATATACTATGTAATTTATTTACTCTGTGTGTGTGTCACACATAATTTTTTTAAAAGTCAGGGGAGTGAGTAGACATGGGAAGTCCCACTGAAACAGGCCTCAGTGTCTGGTTGGCTTTAAGAAGGAAGGAGGAAGAATTGTGGATATTTCTTACTTTTCTATCGAGGCCACTGGGCAGAGGGCCCTTGACTCACGAAGAAAATCGTAAAAAGAGAAAGAGAGGGCAGGTGCAAGGGAGAAAGAGTTTTGGACCAGTTCGGTTTAAAGGGCCCGAGACAGTAGCTAGAGAGATCAGGAGCCACGGTGGGCATGTGAGTCTGGAACAAGAATAAATTGAATTGAGCCAGGTTGGTTATGGATCTAAAACTGCTGTAGAACCTACAGCCAGAAGAGATGAAGACCAAGCGGGGGCCACACGGAGATGAACTTCAACGTGAGGCAGAGTCAAGCTGCAAAAAGAGAAGCGAGCCGCTGAGGATAAATTCTGGAAGACACAGAAGGAAACAGAACCAGGGAGGTTGGCTAAGGGAGGCATTTGTAGATGGGAATGATTAAGAACGGGGGCTGGAGAGATGGCACAGTGGTTAAGGCGCTTGCCTGCAGAGCCTAAAGACCCAGGTTTGACTCCCCAGTACCCACATAAAGCCAGATGCAATCCAGTGGACATGCATCTGGAGTTCGTTTGGAGCGGCTAGAGGCCCTGGCATGCCCATTCTCTCTCTATTTCTCCTTGCAAATAAGTAAGTCAATAAATAAAAATATGGAACAAATAAAAATAAAATAAAGAACAAAACAAACAGACATCAGAAGTTGGAGAGGAAAACACTGGAAGCAGCTCGCATGGTTTTGAGTTAACAACCAAGGAGACCTGTTCTGAGGACCCAGTGGACAGGTTTCAGAATCCTTCCCGAGGGGATGCCTTGCTGAATGGAGTCTCCCTCTGAGGTCCCCTTCACTGTGCCTTAATTCACTTTGACATCGTTCAGACAGAAATGGGTTTCCTGTACTGGCAATCTGCATTTGTGCCCACCTGACAGAAGAAGGCTTGGTCTCCAGTTGGTGGCAATTTGGGAGGTGGAGCCTTGCTGGAAGAAGTGTGTTATTGGGGGCGGGCTTAGGGGTGTTATATCCAGCACCCCCTTGCCAGAGCTCAGCTCACTCTCCTGTTGCTGTTGTCCACCTGCTGTGGCAGAGGTGATATGCAGCCTCTGCTCATGCTGTGCTTTCCTGCCATCATGGAGCGTCCCTTTGAGACCTTAAGCCACAATAAACCGTTAGCTGCTTTCATTTGCGCTTTGTTCCAGAAATCAGGAAAGTACAACCCCATTTTAGAGAAGAAAAATGGAGTCCAGGAGAGTTGGGCAATCTCTTCTCTACCATACAGATCTTATGGCTCCATGTTTAAACCACTTGACTTACGTGGATT
>PVHP010032077.1:0-20972 GCA_004024765.1 Zapus hudsonius | reverse complement strand
TTTGCTTTTCTCTAGCAGCTTTGAGTATTTTCTCTTTGCTTTCTATGTTAGGCATCTTAAGTAGTATGTGTCTTGTAGAATTCCTCTTCGTGTCCTGTCTGTTTGGAGTCCTCTGGGCCCCTTGAAAGTTGAGTGGGCTTTCTCTTGTTAGATAGGGAATGTTTTCTTGAATAATTCTGTTGAAGAGATTTCCTCCGCCCTTAGCCTGGTCTTCTTCTCCCTCTGGGATCACCATGATTCTAATATTGGACCTCTTTATGGTATCCCATAGATCCCTCAAATTTTGCTCACTTGATATCTTGAATTTATTGAAACCTATGACATCCTTATTAATTCCTTCTGTCTTGTCCTCAGTGTCTGAGAGTCTGTCCTCCAGATTGTCAACTCTGGGACTGATTGATTCTAGGGCGGTCTCAATTTCCAGTCTATTTTTGTTTTTGCTAGGGATTCCTGAAAATATTTTTTAAGTTTTCTTAAGTCTCCATCAAATTTAATCAATTGATTGTCTAGCTCCTCCCGTAGTTGATTCATCTTCAATTCACTTAATGTGTTTCTTAATTCATTCATAGTTCTCTCCATTACATTCAGTCTGGAGTCTATGCTTGAGTTGGTAAGCTTCATCTCATTCATGTCTTTTTTCATAGTTTTCATATCAGCCGTTAACTCTTCATGTTTGCATTGCAGTTGTCTTCAGGAGTCATATTATCCTCTCTTTGGGATTGTATATTTGCTCTCTCTACTTCTTTGCTACTTTCCTGTTCCATAATGGGATTAGGGGCTCTGAGTTGGGGAGTTTCGTCTTTGATTTCTGTGGGTTTTTTTTTGTGTCCAGGTAGGGGAGTGGGACTCAGGCACCATGGGGTGTGCTGTTCAGCCCGCTTTGCTGTGTCCTACCTTCAGTGGCACACGGTCCCTGGTGCCCGCCGAAGTCACCTGAGCCCTCCCTGCAGTGGCGCTTGGTCCCTGCCTGAAGTGGCCTCTGTCCTCCCAGCAGTGGCAGTTGTTACCAGGTACCTGCCAGAGCCCTGGCCCCGCCCGCAGCTGTGTTCTCGAGTGGGCTTCTGGAAGTGAGCTAGGTCAGTTTGTCCTAGAAGCATGTCTGCCTGTGTGTGTGTGTGTGTGTGTGTGTGTGGCGGGGGGGCATGGAGAGAAGTGCGCCCAAGGATCAGTCGCTGGAGGGAGGGGGACCCAGGGAGGGAGAGGTGCTCAGCTGGCAGGGCTCAGGAAGCACCTGCGAGGAGACAATGGCGATGGCGAGGGCAGCTCTCTGTTCCTCTGGGGATTAGAAAACCTCTGGGGAACCCTGTCCAGCTGGTGCCAGGATCCCAGCTGAAAATCAAACCTTTACGGAGAGAGTCCTGGTGAGGCTGCTAGTCTTCCACCATCTTGCCCACTTTTTGTCTTTAAATATGTGTTTCTCTGTGTTTGTTTGTGTGTCCACACATGTGGTCAGAGAACAACCTGTTTGTCTTGCTCTCCACCTTGTTTGCGAAGGCCTTCTTTTGTTATTGTTTGAGCCAGTGAGCTTTGAGATTCTTTCCTCTCAGCCTGCCATTGCTGCAGGTGTGCTGTGATTACAGAGAGGGACATGCAGGACGCCCACCACCTTGCATATGGCTTTATGTGGGCTCTGGGATCTGAACTCCAATAGATAGGCTGGAAGGGCAAGCACTTTTAGCTACTGAGTCATCTCCTCAGCTATGGCCTGAGGTTTGTTTTTCTAATGAGAAAGAGTAGGAGGAGGAGGAAGAAGAGAAGAAGAGAGACATAGAGAAACAGAGATACAAGGAAGGATGGAAGGAGAGACAGATGGATGAAAGATATGGACTAAGAAAGAAAAAACAGACAAGGGAGAAGGGGAGGGAGAGAGAGGCAGCGAGAGAAAGGAGGGAAAGGAGGGAGGAGGAGCTAGAAAACTTCATGGTCCAACTAGGACTGAGACACAGTTGGTGAACACTTCAGTTGCTCTGATGAGAGAAAGCTGTGCTGGAAATAGGATGTGAAGAAAGTTGAGAGTGCGTGGAGGCTGACGTGGGAGGATTGCTGTGAGTTCGAGGCCAGCCTGGGACTACAGAGCGAGTTCCAGGTCAGCCTGGGCTAGAGTGAGACTCTATCTTAAAATAAAACAAACAAACAAACAAGCAAACAATAAACAAAAAAGAAAGCTGAGAGAAGAGGGGAACCCTGCCCAAACATCCTCTGCCTGAAAGGAACGTGCCTCAGATCTGTTGCACATCCTGGTTACATACTCTCTTCAGCTGCCTGCATAGATAGACGTTGGGCTACAGAGACACAAGCCAAGTAGAAATGCAGTAGAAGGCAATGGTGAGTAAGTGGTTTGATCACAAAACAGTCAGTCAGAAACCTCTCTTCCTTTGATGGAGGTGCCAGGAAGGCCATAACTTTGAAGATACTCCTAAGGCCTTTGTGACATATCTCTGGGTCTTTTTTTTTTTTTAAATCAAAAGCCATTACCAAGGCAAGCAGATGTTACTTCTTTCTGGGTTGCAGATGTGGAAGGAGATCTTCCTGGTACATTTTGAGAGTTCATTTTTCCTTCCTTTTTAGTGGCTACACTGCTTGCCACCCTTGCCTCTCTACAAAGACGAATCCTTATAATGTTAATAGGGAAAGCCTAGGGCTTTATTTGTTTAGGAGGTAGCAGAACCAAAAGTGTTGGAAGACCCTGCTGGTCTCAGATTGAGTGAGTGGTCTGTACCTCTTGTCCGCATCTTCAAGTTCAGGGATCCCCGAGACACACCCTCGACTTCCTCTCTCAGCTGGGGCAGAGCTGTGCTGAAGCTGGGGACAGTGATGCTGCCTACTTTCCAAGTAGAAATGAAAACACGTCTTCCACTGCTTCTCTTCAGTGTCTGAAGTAGAATGGTGAATGGTCGCAGGCTTTGTGGAAGTGAAAACCCAGGCTAATGCTTGCACCATCCAGGTATACTCCTAACTCCTAAATGTGGCTGCATCTTAATATACTTACATTTTGAGTCCAACAAATCTGCAAAACCCACTCAAGTTGAGTAAATGAAAATCAATATTTACATTTTGGCTTGAAAGTGAGGAAAGACTATTTTTCTCCATGGACCAGAAATCAGCTAAAAAAGATGCTTTGCAGCCATCTACACTTTTTGTATCTCTGATTTCTCTCAACAATGAAAAGATAGTAAACCTCTATCCTGAACAGAAGTCAAATTAGCCTTAGTAATCAACCGACACTAAGATGGGACTTGGCAGTAATTAGCTTTTTGATACACAAGTACAATTTTCAATTGCAGTTGGTTCCTAATCCCAGGCTGCTGATTCAATTCACTGTGCTTGCTATTCTAGAGGAAAGTGGGTGAGTTGTATTCCGTTTCTGCTTTCCGCAGAGAATGGGATGGGCTGGCTAACTTTAAAACAACTAGGCATGAAGGAGAAGGGATGTGCAGCTTCCTGGGGTCAGAAGTGATCAGTGTGACCCCAGGAAGTCACTGGCATGGTGGCAAGGCGTCTTCACTGCCCTTCCAGTTCCTATTTCTCCTCCTTCTCCCTCTCCAATATTTTCTCTTATTGATTTATTTACTTACACTTGCCCTTCTTTTATTTATTTACGTTTGGCACGCATATGTATGTAGGGCATGTATGTATGCATGTTCACATGTGTATGTGAAATGGGGTGCTCTGGGGTTAGAATTTAGATAACGCCCAGCAAAAATTCCAGTGAGCCCCAAAATTTAAGGAGTACATGAGTTCTTGTCTATAAAGTTAAAGAATTAAAATCATAGATAACAAGATAGTAAGGTATCGTGGGAGACTTTATTATTTAAGGGAACATGGGGAGTTACAGAGTTCTCCAGCCACCAGTGTGGGGAAAACAAGTGTTAGAAAGTTTAACAGAACTTATGTTGTTTAGCTAAACAAGCAGAAAGGGGAAAGATCATGAGAAGAAAAGATTCAGGTGGAAGAGAAATCCAGCCCCTCACCAAGGCTGTGGTGGGGGCTGGGGAGATCTTACCAGTCCCTGGGGAGTCAGGGGTCCTTTTTGCCAGCCTGCCATGTGGGGAAGAGAGCACTTTCTTCTAGGAAAGTTAATTTAAGCTTTCCCCAGGTGAGTCAGAGAGATAGCTGATTGGTTTATATCTGACCAATCAGTTTTAGCACCTAGGTTTTAGCTCTAGGTAGACACCTCCCACTCAAGGGGGGGTGTCTCTGGAGCTGCATGACCCATCACTTATGGACACACATACATGCACACACAAATACACATACATTATAAAAGAAACAAAGTTTGTTTTACTTTCTCTTGAATTTGGGCTTGGTGTTGTTTAATCAATATGATATGGTAGAAGTAGTAATGAGCCAGTCTGAGCCTAGACCTTAAGAGAGCTTTCGTGCTACTTACCCACCCATAGATGACCATGCATGACCTCACCAGATGTCCAATTGAGACCAGAAAAGCTGCTCAACCCATAGACCCATATACCCATGAGAAATCACAAATGCTTAATGATTTAAGCTCCTGGATTTTGTATGAATTGTTATATTGGCAATCAAAGCTGATATAGTCTGTTTCCACAATGTCTTTATAGTTTCTGCTGTTGGCTAGAAAGGAAAGATGAAGAGATACAAAAAAGATGTTAAATTGAAAGTTTTGACTGAGGTATTGGGATAATATAGCTCCAGTTTCTTAGCCCTTTGTGGCTGTGACAAAACAAATGCCTGAAACAATTTAAATTATGGAAAGATATTGTTTTGGTTATTGTGTGGAAGTTGTAGTTTCACAGTCAGCTAGTTCCATTGTTTCTGGCTGGGGGAGGGGAGGCAGAATATTATGACAGATCATGGGGTGTGTAGGAGGAAGTTGCTCAGCTCATGGGTAACAGGAAGCAGAGAGGAGCCAGCGTGAAAAACCCTTCAAAGCCAAACCCCAATGACCAGCTTCCTCTGTGACTCCTCACCTCTTAAAAGTTTCCACCATTGTCTCACAGTCTTACCACCACTGGGGATCACACCTTCACCACATGAGCAAACCATAGTTACCAACTGAATCTTCAATAAAGACCAATCAAGAAATAGTTCAAAGTAGAGGTCTTACCAGATGGAAGACATAAAAGTAAACGGGATATAGGTTGGGAGGAAGTTTTGTAAAAATCATTTTAGAAAGAAGATTGTCCAAGGGGAAAGCCACAGCAGATACTTGCTTCTGTCTTCAGTCTAGTGTTGAGATTTGAACTGGGCCCTCTGGAGAGCTTGATACTCGCTCTCTGAAGTGAGAAAATACAGTAAACCAGTGTCAACTCAGTCTTATCCAGGCAACCAGAGAGCAAGAGTTAAGTTGGGGAGTGCTAGGCTTACAGTCTGGAAAGTTGCTGCATTTTGATTGATATTTACTCCCATGATAAAGGAAGATCATGTGGACTAAATATGAGTGCAGAATTCGGGACAGCCAGTGTGAAGCTCCTCTTATGTCTCCTCCAGAAGTTGTCACTGGGGAGCAACGTGCACTCAGGAGAAAGGAAGTTGTAGGGAGATGCAACCATGGAAATGTATTTACCGGGACAGAGCTCCCCAAGCAGGGTTGTTCCTGCTCCTTGCAAGGAAAAATGCTCCAGGAACAAGGACTAGAGCAATTTTGATGGCTGTGTCTGGCCTCTGATGAGTTGAGGGCAAGAGGCTGGTAAACATCTTCTGTGCATAGTGGGTCTTTCCTGTGGAACTTAAATGTCTTAACTCAAATGTCAACAGCATCAAGATTGATAACTCTGATTTAGGTCAAGGTGATGTTGTAGAGAAACAGAGGGAGAAATGAAGGGAGACAGGGAGAGAGAGAGAGAGAGAGAGAGAGATATCGAGAGAGAGAGAGAGAGAGAGACTTATCTTCTAGGCTCAGAGAGCACAGAGCCATCTAGGCATATGCCATCAAATAAGAATATTCCTATCCAGCTGACTGGGGATGGGGAAGGGGAATATGAGGAATTGGGGATAACAACTCATTGTTGGCCCACTAAACAATGTAACTCATTATGGACATTAAAAAAATTAAAAAAAGAATATTCCTAACCATTTTTCCTCTGCTACCTGCCTCACGCAAACCTTCTGTTCTCAGTATACCAACACCACTGTAGAAGAATCAGAAACAATAGCAATCATGATGTGAGGTGGGGTTGATTTACTCTGTAGCAAACAAGAAAGACACAGCATCTTTATCACTGAAAAGTGAAAATTTATAGGTAGATTTTAGAATATTCTGCCGGAGTGCATATAAGCATTAGAGTTGAGACCATCTTTCAGTTCTATGTAACCCTAGGACTCTCTTGAATGAGCAGAAATCTCTTGGGATACAATTAAAACTTTATTCTAAAGGGATATGAAGTCAAACCATAAAGTTGTTGATTATATTCTGTGACTGCTTCTGGAAGGAGAGGGTTCATTTCAGCTTATAGGTTCCAGGGGAGGCTTTATCATGGTGGAAAAGCCTGCCATGAGAAGGAAGCAGGCTTGCCCATTTATGGATCAGCAGCAGGGAGGGAACACCAAGAGCAAGCTCACTCAGAGCACCCAGTGGACTGAACTAATGGCCCCCCCAGTCACTTAACTTTTCCAAGAAGGCTCCCACAAACACTTGTGGCTCTGGAGGACAGTTTACATCCAAGCCACCACCTGGTCCCTGGGTCTGGACTGTTTTGCATGCTTATTACCTTCCCAGTTACTGAAGAGTCTGTAAAAGTTTTGAGCTGCCTTGGCATTACTTCGTTTAGTCATTGGCATTGTCACGAGCATAGTTTTTCACTTAGTGTTTCAAGGAGTGTGGTGACTTTTCCTCTAGAAGGAGAAAATCAGGGCTTAGGATGGGAAACCTGACCTGAATGCCTGACATCAAGAGAGGGGGTTGGATGGCACTGCTGGCCAGGAAGTGTAGAAGGTAGTTTCTGTGATCCATCTCAATCCTGGCCCAAATGAATCTCTCTGTAGATGCTGAGTTCGTCAGGCAGATGTGCATCCTCTCTCCTGGCAGACTGATCGAAAGAAAGGCTTCTCCATCATACTTTATATTAACTTGGATTATAACCTCTGTCACATTGTTTTATAATAATTACTTGCCCTGTTTTATTTTCTTGCCCAGTCAATAATCTCCAAAGATCTGAGGCTTTTTTTTTTTACTTTATTCCTTTTGTATTTGATAGCACCTGATACATAATAGATACTAAATAAGCATGGAATAAATAATTTGTTGAGCTAAAATCCCTGCCTGGAAGGAACTTGCCATGCTGTGTATGATTAGTTTTGAAGCGAGTCAGCACACAACAAGCATAATGCGAGTTCTGGTGGTACTCCAGGCAATGGATGAGGGTGGCAAGGAAAGCCTCCAGGAGTAGCACTTTGAATTTTATTCTGTATTTAGGGCTTTGAACTAGATTTCCGAAAGGTATCCAACTCCTGATCTTTCCATTTGATCTCAGAATCTTGTGGCTTTTAGAAAAGCCAGCGCCATCTGTTTTTTTTTTTTTTTTTTTGAAGCTGGCTCCATACCCAGCTGCTAATTTGGGCTCCTAAACCACTTTAAAAATTAATGGCTTTATAAAAGGTCTGCAATTCCCTCTTAGGAGTTTAATATCATATTTATAAACTCAGTTCACATTGAATTCCAGCATATTGCAAATAATTTACAGTGCTGTCCTGCACAGAGCATAACTAATGCGCATCCACAGCTGTGCAGATAACTCTTCCGATCAGCATATGATAAATTGTAAGTGGCCCCATTTGGGTATGAGGAAATGGTCTAGAATTTAAAACTGGGAGGAAAATTCTACAGCAATGGCTTCCCTTACCTGGAAATCATCTCAAGTGTAATGAATGCAGTCAGCCCCTTTTTTGCTAGTTATTTTACTTAGCGAGAATGGGTTGACTGTGGAGTTTATGAATCTCTGGCTTGTTTGCTTCAGTGCTTTCCTGACCAGCTGGTAAGTAGTTTTAAAAATGGGTCAGCCAATTTGGGGGCCCCAAGGTGAAAGGAAAGATCTGGAATGGCTAGATGAGTAGTCCATGGACCTGGGCCTGGAACTGGATCAGTTGCTTCATGAGGGCTGGCTATATAGCAAGACCCTGCCTCAAAGCAAACAAGATAACATAAAGGTTCTCTAAAGTATACGTGGAAAAGCACTAGACATATAGTCGTTTAAATTGATTGGCCAGAGAGATGACTTGCCTGCAAAGCCCACCAATCCGGGTTCGCTTCCCCAGTGCCCATGTAAAGCCAGATCCACAAAGTGGTGCATTTGGAGCTTATTTGCAGTCACTAGAGGCCCTGGTGTGTTTATTCTCGCTCTTTATTTCTCTTTTCTCTTTCTGCTTACAAATAAATAAACAAAAAATTGAAACCAATTAGCTGGCTTTGTTTTTTTCTTCTCATTACATTTTAATATCTTTATTATCAATAATTAGATAAATTGTATGAGCAAATCTTGTGATGGTACCCCCATTTTCCTCCTCTCTGTCCCCAACCCACTGGGGACCCTCCTCAGCCCACATACTGGATCTGTCTGTGGGGTAGGGGCTTATGAATTACACGAGAGGCAGCCAGTTTTTGTTCCCCTTTGTCATTACATTTTTTTGAGACAGGCTCTGACCTAATATCCATTGATTTGGAACTCACTTTGTAGCCCAGGCTGGCCTTGAACTCATGGTGGTCCTCCCGAGTGTTGTGATTATAGGCTTGAGTCACTGTATCTCACTCGTTTTGATGAAAAGAGGTTTATGGTCTTAATACTGCATAGACTCTAAAAACACAAAATTGAGATACAGATATAGATATAGAACTTTCAAAGGAAGACACGTGGTTTGACCAGTGAGAAAGAATTGACAGAAATGTCAATTCCATAAAAAATGAGCAAATTATATTTACATACTCACATTTTCCTAACCCTATCTTTTGCAGGCAATATGCCACACTGGCTACCAGGATTTACAGAAGCCCCTGACAGATATGCCAAAACCAGGCTTTCCTCTTCTGTGTGTGACTGATACCTATCTTTTAGGTTAGCCAGAACTGATTTGAATATATTTAGAATGAATCTTCTTAACGAGCTGTCAAGCTCAGTGGAATTGCCAGACTCGACTTAAAAAATTTCCTGGATTTTAGTACCTGAGCCTATCAAGATGATCTATAGGCCACAGAGTACAGAGTGGTCAGGGAGGGGAGAGTAGGCAGGCGAAGGGAGTTGGAGCTCCACCTGAGTCTCTCAGGTGTCAAAGTCACAACCTGTCTTTGCAGCTGGAGGCAGAGAGACAGAACCAAGGGAATAACCACAGTTTGACTATGGACTCCCTCAGCCCCCCTCTTAGCCCGCCTTCCCTTGCTTCCATTCTCCTCCATCTTCATCTGCTTCAATTCGTCCTATTTTCCTTTCTCAAGAGGCATTGCTCTCAGTTGCCTTATAAGTCACCGTGTTTTAGGACTGTGTGACTTTTCGCGTCATAAGGAGCAGCGAGAAAGACCTTCATTTTAGGGCTGGATCTCTTGGCTTCAGATGACGTTTCCAGTTCTCAAAGAGAAATCAATTTATAGTAAAGACTTGAGGTCTCATAATCCCTTTGGATTCTTTTTTTTTTTTTTTTGGTTTTTCGAGGTAGGGTGTCACTCTAGCCCAGGCTGACCTGGAATTCACTATGTAGTCTCAGGGTGGCCCTGAACTCATGGTGATCCTCCTGCCTCTGCCTTTGCCTCCCGAGTGCTGGGATTAAAGGTGTGTGCCACCATGCTCGGCTTCACTTTGGATTCTTGAAGAACAAAATATAATCAATATGGAAAGGGATGTAAGTCTATTTAAGAAATATTAGGTTTCAAATATAGGAAAGCAAGGCAGGCATTCCTAGGTGGAAAGCCCTGATTTTCTCAGATATTCTCTCCCATTCTGCCCGTGGAGAATATATCTTTTTAGGCTGTATGGAAGAGACCAGCAAGTCAAGAAATGCTCGTCTGTGCAATAGTGGCAGTAAGCCGAGGAGGGTAATCAATGGCTTAATGATTGGCTAAGAGATCTGCTTAGTGACAAGGAACCCTTAACTGGACCTGGGATCCAGGGCATAATCCTTTGGGGACCAAGATCTCAGCATCCTATGGGAAATTCCCACTACCAGAGAGCTACAGAGAGGCTATACCCATTAGGAGCTAGCCCAAAATAGCAATGTTGTCTCATTTAACCTATATTGATCTCACTCTCCAATGGAAATTCTGTTTGTATTTTTCAGAAGGCAGTAACAGAGCCAGGGACAGCCCAATTCTACCAGCAAGGCATTGGATGATGGCCGACATCCTGGCAGGAGACAAACCACACCTAGCCTTCACACAGGGCCCAATGAAACTTATGAGAAAGTGAGGAGACAAACAGGAGACCAATCACCACAGCAAGTCATTGACCTTTCATGAGTTTTCCATGAACGGTCAATGGAGACAGACACTACGACCCAGGGCAAAGATCCAGAGATCCTTAAGATCTCAACAACAAAGCAGACTCCAAATTCACCCCCTATGACTCAGGGAACTGAGCGTTAGAGGGGGCAGAAAGAATGTAAGAGCCATGGTGGGAAGAATATCCAGAGACATTGCACGACTCAGCAACAATACACAAAGGGGGGAAGGAAAGAAAACAACAACAGTGGAAAACTGGCTGCCTCTGGTGTAGTTCATACCCCCTCTCCTATGCACACCGAGGAAGGACCCCAGCGGGTAGGGGACAGAGAGGAGGGAAACAGGGACACATTCATAAGATTTGCTGATACAATGTATAAACTTATTCCTAATAAAGATGTTTAAAAAGAGAAGATAGCTTCCTCATCTCCCTGATATAAGAGCAACCATCCTTTCAGAAGTTCACTATGTGATGACACTTTGAGGGCTCTGAGCTATTATAAAAGCCACATATTGACAAATTATGCCATAGCAAACATGACTGGATACGATTTTATTATATTAAGAGAGATTTCCCCTTTATCTCCCATTTATCACAACTTGGTATCTTTTCTCTCCGGAAAGGCACCTCATGCTTATTGCTTTAGTGAAGAAGTGACACAGTAGAAGGCAATTCAAAGAAAGAACTTGCATCCTAGACACTAGAAGTGAGGACAAAAGTAGGTGTAGCCTGGATAAGATGCCGAAACTAGAGAGATAAGAAAGAAAAGCCTAGAAAACAACCTTCCCTCCCTCTTCCCCCTTCCCCTGCTCTTGCTGCTGCTCTCAGGAATGCCCTCTACCTCTCTTTGAAACGGGCTCTTTCATTAGTTTGGAGCAACTAGGTAAGCCTTGCTGGACAGTGAGCTCCAGGTACCCTGGTGTTCATGACCATGAGTGGCATAATTATGTGGGTTCTGGCGATCAAGCTCATTCGGGAAAGGCAAGCGTCTTATCCACTAAGCTATCTACCCAGCCCCAGTATTTTCTTTGATTTTTTTTAAACCTCTGTTTAGCTCAGTGGGTGGGGGCGGGGACACTTCCAAACCAAAATCAAACCAACCAAACAAAAAGCTCCTGGAATTATGTTTGGGATCCTTCCAGGAGTGAGTAAATTTGGCACCGTATCATCTAATTATTGTTGCTTTCAAACCATGCCAAAGAGTGTGTGTTGGTTTAACTTCTGCATCTGTGGAGTAGCAGGAGACAGCTGAACTTGCTTGCTTGGATCTTCCCAGGGCTTCTCTCATGCCGGCTTGCTCGCTGAGGATGAGATGAACCCACTGGTACTCACTAACAAAGCCGTGTTCTGCCCAACACATTTCTCATCTTCCTCAACTGCCTAGCCTGGGTATGTTCTTACAGGTGTAGAGGAGGCGAGAGCGAATGGAAACAGGACCATCCCCGCCAGACCTGAGTGGGAGTTGTGTTCTCTTGTCCCTTCTATGTCTCAGTGCATGGGTACTCAGTTCCACAACCAGACACAGGCTAGGGGAGAAAGGGATTTATTTCGAGCTGACAGATCCAGGGGAAGTTCCATCAATGGTGGAAGACGCAAGCAGAGAGACAAACCACCAGCAGCCAGCGAACACCCAAAAGCAGCAAGCACAAACCGAACCAGGAGTCCTGAGCTCAGAATGCTCTGCACACCTTTGGGCTGGAATCAGATGCGCCCCCAAGCACGTCTTTGGATCTCAGGATCTGCCCCGGTGACACCTGGCTGGAGACCCAAGGTACAAGGTTAATAAATCACGTAAATCTAAGGAGGACATGCATTCACATTTAAACCGCCAGAATGCAGATTTATTTCTATCATTAATACACAAATATGCAAAATTTCAATTAGGAGTAACAGCTAAAAAACTTAGAATGGTCCTCCCATATTTCAAATTATTTGAATGTGGTCTGAAGTCCTCTTCTTCTTCTTTCTTCCTCCTCCTCCTCCTCCTTCTTCTTTTTACCACAACTCTACTTGTTTCCATTCCTTATTGATTTTTTGAGTGTTTTCCGATTTTATAAATGTTTTATTGAGAACTTTAATATGTGCACATATTGCAAGTTGATCATGTTTCTACCTGGTTACAATCTTATGTACCCTCTACGCCACCCGCATTTTGAGGGCCCTCCTCAGTGGGGTTGTTGGTATTCACTGTAGGGTCAATTCACTGCCTTTGTATAGCTAGTTAAAAGATATAAATTTCTTAAAAAGAGAGAGAAGGTGACTGACATTCCTTTCATCTTATTCAGTTAGCTAAGGCAGCTCATGTAATCCAAGGTCAATGTACATTGAAATAAATCCTATCCTTTTTGTTTTTCTTTTAAAAAATATTTTATTTATTTGAGAGAGAGAAAGAGGCATACACAGAGAGAAATGTGGTGTACCAGGGCCTCCAGCCACTGCAAACAAACTCCAGATACATGTACCACCTTGTGCATCTGGCTTTATGTGGGTACTGAATAGAACTCAGGTCCTTCTGCTTTGTGGGCAAATGGCTTAACCACTAAGCAATCTCTTAGCCCTCCTATCCTTTTTCAAAGGAGGAACTTTGGTCACATGAAAGAAGGTGATTGCAGAGAAATACAAAGAATTGTTCTAATCATAAAATTTATGATAGTTCATTTTTTTTTCTGGGTAGAACCCAAAGGTGGGAGGAAGGTCACAGCATATATGGGAGCATAATGTAAATATTTCTTCATCCTGTAACTGACCGTGGCAGGTATACCACACAAAGAGACAGATGTCACAAGGCCATCAAATGGTTATAACCTAGTAATGGCCCATTGGTTAAGGGCTGAGGGTCATGTGGCATAATGTACAATCATAGCTAAGGCTCTCATTTTCATGTGATAACCAAACACTAATTGACTTCTTCCAAAGCCTTGCCATCATGAAAACCTTTTAGAATTTAAGTTTTTTTCAAACTTTGATTTATGCTAAAATACTTTACAGCTTTTAAAGCTCACTGTGGTGGTTTGAATCAGATGTCCTCCATAAACTCATATGCTCTGAATGCTTGATATCCAGCTGGTGGAAATTTGGGGGCTGGAAGAGGTGTGTTTCTGGGGTCAGACTTAGGTATGTCATAGCCAGATCCCCTTTGCCACAACTTGGCTCGCTCTCCTACTTGCTGCTGTGCCCCTGATATTGGCAAGGAGATAATATCTTGCCTCTGATCTACCATATTTTCCCTGCCATCATGAAGCTTGCCCTCCAAAACCAAAAACTTTCTGCCCATCAGCTGCTGTTGACTGGATATTTCATGCCAGCAATGAAAAGGTAACTGCAACACTCACTGAGTAATTCCAATACTTCAGAAGCAAAGAATTCCACACAACCTAGACCAGCCCTGTCCAATAGACATGTAATGTAAGCCATATGTATAATTTGAAAATTTTCAGCATCTACATTAAAGTGGTAAAAACATATAGGTGAAAGTAACTTTCATAAAACTTCAAGTTAATATACTCAAGATGTTATGAGATCAAGTTTATTTTATTTACTACTAAATGGAATGGGGATCGAAATAAAAATAAAGTTCAAAATAATACTTCTGGCATACTTGAGCTTCTGCTTTGCAATCAATATCAGCTTATCTCTATTTCCCCTACTCTTTATCTGTGAATTCGATTTTCTTTTAAAACCTCTTTTATTGTCAGTTTTCATACACTTACGTGTTTCAGATCTTAACCCCCCCCCCCCCGTTATCTTCTTTTGTCCTCCCTTCTTCGTTCCCTTCCACTGAATTCCTTCTTCTTGTTCATTAGTCCCTCTTCCATTTTATGTCTTTTCTTGTCTCCCACATCATTCATGGCAAAATGTTGGTGGTCAGGCAACGATAGACATTGTGACGTCATAAATAAAACAGACACTTCATATTCAGAAGTCAGCATTTCCCGGCTCTCCTCCTTCCTACACTCTCTTCTGCAATATTCCCTGCGTGTTGGAGGATGGGAGACAGGTGTCTCATTTAGTGAGACATTATGAGTTCTATTTTATGACCTTCATTATTTTCTTTAATCTTCTTTGCTTCTGATCGTAGAACATAGTTGGCTTTTTGGGGTTGCCAAAGTACATTTTTCTCTTATCATCACATGAGAGTTATTGAGTATAAAGTTGGGATGGTAGCCTTGAGGTCTGGAGGCGAGTGATCAATTAGTCTTCCCACTAAAAGTCCAACCCCACACTGATCCTGATACTCCAGAGTGGTCTTAAGATTTATTCTGTATTTTGAACCTCTGTGTTGCCCTCAAGTGTTATATCTAGAATTGTTCAGAGTCTAATAGACAAATTTCCTCATTTGAACTATCTTCTGAATTTCTGTACTTCTAATCCCTTCAACGTGAAGAAAATCAAGGGCCAATTGGGAAGGTTTCAATAAATATTTAAATTTAGTTTTCCCTTTTCTTTTTAAAAATATTCTCAGTCCTCATATGAACATGGTGTAACAAATACAGCTTGATAAATGCATCAAAATATGAAAAAATGCTCTGTCCATTGTTCATTTTAACTTTAAAACAATAAGTTAAAGCTTCCCTCCTAGGATTTCTTGGTTGGTTTTTCTCCAGTTAGAAGAAAAAAAATGTTCTGGTTTATTCATAGGAGTCATTGATTTATATTGGAGGGTAGATCAGTTGAATTACATATTTTCTTTGGCCATGGTAAAACTCAGGGTATGATGGGTATGCAGATAAGAGGAAGCACGTGAGAAGGATCATAGAAGCTGTGAGCTTTGTCCATTAGCTTATTTAATATCTTAAAAGACTCCATGTGACGTTTGGTATCACCCACATGTTGCAGTGTTAACTAACCATTCTTAGAGAGTCTTTCTTCCGAAAATAAGTTGCTTGAGGGCTCTGTGGTGATCCTCCTACCTTCACAGGATATGTGGACATCAACAAGTTAAATCCTTGCAGAAATGGTCACTCAGTGGTTACTGGTTGGGCAAGGTGCTGCTATAGGCGAACAAAGCTGCCTCTTTTTTGAGATAAAAGTTCTCCAGTGAGTAAAAGGTAAGCAGCCACTCGGCAAAGTGGAATGGCTCCTGGTTCTCACACCACTCCTCTTGTGGATTTATAGTGCATCTAAGTGCTTGGGTAGTGGAATTGGAGGAGAGGTTTGTCAAATGACTCTGCAGTACCAAGTCAAGCTACAGAAAATAACCCAGATCCAGTGTGTTCTCTTCTTTTCCTTCCAAGTACTCACTATGTCCAATTGGAAACACACAGACACACACAGACACACAGACACAGACACACACCCACCCACCCACCCACCCCCACACACACAGACACACACACACACACACAATCACTCTTTCACTTTCTTACATAGTTGTGAATATTCCAAATCATTAGCACTTGGGGAAAACTGTTTAGTATTATAAAACCCTAAAGGCTTTCTTACTCCTAAAGGGAAGTCTTTCCAGAGAGGCTGGAGCGTGGTTGTGGAGGAAGTGGGATGTCTTCTCTCTTGAATGGTCTGAGCCATTGCTAAACAAAATGAAAGGGGAGAGACAGTTTTAATGGTTGCTTTAGGTATGGGCACAGCTCATGCTCTGCTTTGATAGTTTCATGTAGCTAAAGTTGAAGCTCATGTAGGATAAGAGAAGGAGTAAATGACAAAATATAGATTAAAGGTTGGGATTTCTTTTCTAACAGTCGTAATATCCCATTGATTTGAAAAGGTAGGACGATAATCCTACCGTAGACAGCCAATGTATTTTATAGATAATGTGTTTTCCAGGTTTAGAGGAGGAGCAGGAGTGAATGAAGCCTGGAGAGCTCTCTGGCAAGCATCTTTAACCACCGAGCAATCTCCCAGCCCCATGCACGATGTTGAATGTGACCATATTTGAAGCGACAGGCTTAGAGGGGCAGAGGGTGACCAAACACTTTACTGCACATGACTGAGCCCACCAACATTCCATCAAGAAGAGAGGAGAGCTTATGAGAGCCCCACTCCTCCCAGAGGGGCTGCTGACGGATGGCTTCTGGAAGATGGGGAGAATGCTCCTTTCTCCAGCAAATAACACCCATGTGCCCAGGCTTATGCCGGCAGCCCTCAGTAAGTCACACACACAACAGACATGCATGTAGGAAGGGGACAAGTTGTGTCAGGTACTCCAATTTCCCCCTTGTATCTCAGGTGCAAAGTATCTGGGAAAGGCAAGTTCTTACTTCTCTAGAAGGGTGGCTCACTCCCACAATTCTGGACAAGAAAGAGCTCTGCTGTTTTACTCCCCATGTTGGAGGGGTCTGGTGCCTCAGCTTGATTGGTTAGTTCAGCCTCCCATTAAATCCCATTGACTAGTTTGTACTACAGAAAGGGGGATGCAGGCCTTTTGTTTTGGCGGGACATTCTCAGCATTCCAAGAGGAAGAAAATAGTGACTAAACAAGATGGTGTCTTTAATTCACATTGGCTTTGCTTTGTTTTTCCTTTGACAGAAGTTTATTTTCTCTTTCCCTTCAGCTGCTGGAAGGTTTGGTGGGAATAGGAGGGAGAAAAGAGAGGGTAATGGGGGAGAATATGAGCCCCAAACATTATATACATATAGGAAATCATCCAAAAACCACAGCAGAATCTGGGCTAGGAGAGGGGAGGACCACGGGCATGTACTGGTTAGAGTGGAGCTGACTCACCACCCTTGGCTGCCAGGGTAGCTGGGATAGTTACGGACATTTGCTGGCACTCAGGAGGCAGAGGTAGAGAATTCCAGATCAGCCTAAGCCAGAGTGAGACTCTACCTCAAAAAGACAACCAGCCAACCAAAAAACAAACAAAAGGAAAGAACCACTCTGTGTGCATTGTTGCTTCTTTACCAGTTCAGTTTCTTTGGGGCGATTACTGTTTGCCTTTCGTGCTGCCTTGACAGACATTTTCAGCAAAGTGCCCTGTAAGCCTTAGCTAAAGTTGTCATGTGATCAAAGTTGGCTAATTAATTGGTGGCTTTTAATGTTTAAGACATGGAAAATTCAGGTGTAGCTCTTTTATCCTGAGGTCCTATGTGGGAGGCTCTCCGTTCCTGTGACCTTGCTCAGGTTCCTCTGCTCCAGTCCTGGACCTTCCAAGCCTGGCTCCGGGCTATTCTTTTGACTCTGTCGCTACCTGTGCTCAGAGAAAATTACCTTTCTGTTATAGTTAGTAACCAGATAGTGTTCTTAGTTGCAAATAAGAGGAATAAATGATAAAACAAAATAAGCCATAAAACACCCTAAGCAAATTGAATCAAAAACAAAAGCAAAGGAAAAAATCTTGAACTAAGTTGAGGAGAAAAATACTGGGAAGGTGTCCAGTGGCTCACAAAGCTGGTAAAATCCTGGGTCAATAAGTCTTGGAAATAGATTGAAGCAAGGGAAATTGCACAGACACCAAATGCTATTCAATCATTGGGTATACTCCCTGCCTCTCTATGTGTGGTGTGTATTCTTGTGTGTGTGTGTGTGTGCAGGCCAGAGGCTGATGCTGAGGGTTGTTCTCAACAACTCTATTTTCCTGGGCAGGGTCTCTCACTTGAGCCTGAAGATTGCTGCTGATTTGGCCAGTGCAGTTCATACCTGAGTGGCAAATGCTTTATTTAACTGAGTAATCTCCCAGCATGGTTCTTTGGCTTTCTTAAGCTTTCATTTTTTTCATTGGTACACTGATAGTAATTAAAACACAATAATCTATGTAAAGTGGTTGTCACAGTTTTGTTGCACAATATATGTTTAATAAATGGTAGTGAGGCCATGGCATACATTTCTCCCCAGTATGAACATAGAACCAAGTATTTCCAAGCACAGTGCTAGCAGTAGTCACCTTACTTTCATGAGATTGGCATTCATTATGAAGCCTACTGCCAACCTTGGAATAAGGTGGTGCTTGACAAGTCAGTCCAGGCAGGTGAATGGTTGGGGTTCGGAAGTAGCAGGACATGGGCAAAGGCTTGTGGATGCTTACAATGGGTGCGTCAGGGTTGGAAAACTTGTGTAAAGGGCCAAACAGAAGATATTTTAGGCTTTACTTTCCACATAGTCTCTTTTACAGACAACGCATCAATTCTGCATTGTAGTATGACTTTGGCCAGAAACACGTGGGGGCACTGGGGAGACGGCTCCGTGGTTCAAGGCACTGGGTTGCAAAGCCTGCTGCCCTGAGTTTGATTTTCCAGAACCCAAGTAAAACCAGATGCACAATGTGGCGCATGGATCTGGAGCTTATTTGCAGAGGCAAGAGACCCTGGCACAATGAACCACTCTGTCTCTCATAAATACATAAAAATGTTAAGAACAAAACCAAAACCAACCAAACAAAAAAAGAACTAGTCATAAAAGCAAAGGCAGGTCAGTTACTGATGATAATGATGGAGGGTGATGAGGGTAAATGGACTTGCCAGCACCAATTCTTTTACAAATTTTATTCTTTTTTAAATTTGAAGACCTTAATGTATGAACATACTGCAAGCTGGAATATTCCCATCAGGCTATACTCATGTCCCCTCTTCCCTGCCCCCATTCCTGAGGGTCTACCTCAGTGGGGTAATCAGTAACCACTGTGGGGTCATGAATGCACCACCTTGAAGCTCTTACATTTATAAATTTCATTCTTATAACAGTCATACCAGGTAGATATTACTATCCCCCAATTATAATGGCTACCCAAGATTTAGATAGGAAAAATGGCCTTCAGCTGTTTAATAAGTGATAAGTGGCAAAACCTGGGCTGTTTAACCTAAAAGTTTCCATTTTTACATCATAATAGTAAGGGAAAAGGGCCAATCATGAGTGGAGTAAGTTATGACACAAGAGATTTTCTAATTTTGCACATTGCAATACTTGGCTTATTCAGAGAAAAACAATAGTCCAGATTTAACATAGAGGTTATATTCATGGATTAAAGAGGGTGAATTTGGAGCCAGAGTCTACTGTTCTGTGTGCTAGGAAGCAGTGTAGATCCTTATATTTTTTCCTTTTATGGTGTGTGTGTGTGCGTGCATCTGGTGTATGTGGGTGTACAGGTGTGCGTGTCCTTTGTGCATGTGAGTGAAGACCAGATGGAATGTAGAGTGTTCTCAGTTATTCTCCTTCTTTGAGACACTGAATCTGGAGATCATGCTATTTTTAAAATTACATTGGATGGCCCATGAGCCCCAGAACTCCTTTTGTGTTTGCCCCACTCAGTTCTGGAGTTACATGTGTATGGCTTTGCTTGGCTCTTTTATATGTGGGTGTCGGGGATTGAACTGAGGTCCTCATATTTGTGCAGCAAGTGTTGGTACCCACTGATCCATCTCTCCAACCCTGATAAAGATCATTTATGGGTAGAAGGAGGAACTGTAGGAGGACAGTTTCCAGCAGTAGGACTCTATAAATCAGTAAAGAACAAATTAGAAGTACCTGGCAAAGAAATTTGGATATCTTGCTAAATGTGGGCTTTATCTCATACCAGTGAGATGTTTAAACTCTAGCTTGTATCTGATTCACCTGGAAACCTTGCACAAGCATGAATTTTTGAGGTTGTAAATTTGGGGTGAGATCTTAGATTTTGTATCTCTAGCATGTTTCTGAGTGGTGTAAACACAACCAGTCTCGGGACTTTGACTTTGATGCTTTGAGAACAATTAATTATACATAATAAAGAATGAACTGATTTGAATTAGGGATCCCCGTAAACTCATGTGTTTTGAATAATTGGTTCCCAGCTGATGGTAATTTGGGAGGTGTGCTGTTGGTGTGGGCTTTGGGGTGTTCTAGCCAGCTCCTCCTTGCCAGAACTCAGCTCACTCTCCTGCTGTTGCTTTCCACCTGATATTGGTAAGGGGGCAATGTTCAGCTTCTGATCTACCATCTTTCCCCTGCCATCATGAAGCTTTTCCTCAAGACTAAAAGTGAAATTAAAAAAAAACAACACACCACTCGGGAGGCAGAGGTAGGAGGATTGCTGTGAGTTCAAGGTCACCCTGAGACTACATAGTGAATTCCAGGTCAGCCTGGGCTAGACTGAGACCCTACCTTGAAAAACCAAAAAAAAAAAAAAAAAAAAAAAAACCCCACAAAATGAAACAAACAAAAATCTTTCCTCCAACAGCTGCTTTGGATTGGGTGTTTTGTCCTAGTAATAAGAAGGTAAGTGCAACAGAAAATTGGTACCAGGGGAGGGGGCTGTTACTGCTAGAAACCTGACTACGTGGCATTTGATTTTTTGGAACTGATTTGTGGGAGGATGTGGAAGGAGTTGAAACATTAGTCCAGAGATGCCTTTCAGTGCTGGTAGGCAGTGTTTGATGGACCATTGTGGTCAGAGTATGAGACACCTAAATACATAAAGAATTGTGGACTTTGTAGGCTTGGTTTATGAGGGGAAGAAAGAACTTTGTCCAGACTGAGATAGAAGAACTTTGTGTGAGAGGCTTGCTATGTTTTGCCTGTGACCTTATAACTTGATAAGGGATGAGTTTAAAAGAAATAGGCTGGTGTGAGCAGAAGGCTATGCCACAGAAAGAAATGAAAACTTTGGACAAGTAGCAGCCCATTTTTAGCTGCAGTTGTATGAGAGA
>PVHP010032076.1:0-20546 GCA_004024765.1 Zapus hudsonius | reverse complement strand
TCCCACTTTACCTTATTCTCTGGCGGTCTATAATTTTAATTCTTTAATTTTATAGACAAGAATTCAGATACTCCTTAAATTCTGTGGTGCATTGGGATTAGCTGGGTTCTCTTTAAATTCTAATCCCCAGCTCCCCTGTTACAAATGTATACAATGAAATATAAAAATAAAATGGTTTCATATCTTGAAGGATTTTATTTAAAAAAACTAGCTGTAGTTAAATCCTTACAATACATAGAAATCTTTGTGTTACATTTTTTCCCTAAGCTAAGAAGAAATTTGAAAATTATACAAAAAAATAATGACTATAGGATCAATTAAGAAAATTAAACAAATATTAAGTATTCATATACTTTAAATACACAAATTCAATTAAATGTTGGTCTATGATACAAAAGCCCAGAGCAGTCTAAAATGACAATGATAAAGCTATCTTATATAAAGAATTAACATTGAGATCATTCCAATTCTGTGGTTTTTTTTCTATTTAAACTTCATAATAAAAATTTTAAATATTAATAACAATTTTGTTCCAAGTTACCCTAAGAACTATTTTAAGTTAGCAATTAACTAAATACCAATTTATAAAGTCTGTTTAATTAGATATTTTATTTTTAAATTATCTAACATATTTTGTTATGTATTTGTTTCTGATTAATAACATGAATGCATTGCATTTAAGGATTGTTTTTATAATTTTCATATTTTTGAAAATTAACTAGAATCTTAACCAAAACATAAATACTTTGCAAGTGTAACAAAATTAAATCTAATGGATATACCAAAATAAATTAGATAAAATTCTTAGCACATCTTTCCAGTTCTGAATTATTTTTCAAATATTCCATGTATTTTACTTAGGCTTCCAAGATAAAGCCAATAAATGAGTAGTATTAGTGAAAAGGAGTCTGCAGTGCCACACTGTATGAAAATATATTTCCATCACATAAATCCCCAAGTACAAGCAATCAGTGGAAAAGAAGAAGAGAGTGTCTTTGGATTGATGTCCTGATAAAAACAGGGGGGTGTTGAACACATAGGAGGATGGGGCTTGACTGGGTTATTCACTTTCAGCTGAGAACCTGGCTGTTCTCTTGACTCTCTACTTGTTGGATGAGAGTAAATGAATGAGCTTCAAAACAGCAAACCAGACCTCTCCTAGGAAAAGCAAACTTCAGGCTGGATTTAAAACTATTGTCGCTTAAAGGTTTATTTTTATTTTTTAGATTCACTTATTTTTGTTCATTTGTTTAAAAGTTTTATAGATAACTTTCATAAATATGAACAATAACCATAATCATAACCACATCTCACCACCCTCTGTTCCATCTTCTCAACCCTCCCCGCTTCCCTGAATGCCTTCTTCTTTCCTACTAGTCTTTGTCCTGTTTTGAGGTCATCATCGCATTTCTCTGATATGATGCAGGTCTTGTGGAGGTAGCACCAGACACTGTGAGGTCATGAGCCTCCAGGACCCTCTTTGTCTATAAGACAGGATTGTAAGCACACCTCCCCTTCCTTTAGCTTTACATTCTTTTCTTTGTTTCACCTCTTCCACAATGGTCCCTGCACCTTAGGGAGCGTGCTAGGATGTCTCTCTTAGTGTTTAACACTCCACTATCTTTTCTTCTCAGCATTCCGTAAGATTTGATTCACACCAATGGTCACAGCCATCTGAAAAGAGAAGCTTCTGTAACCAAAAGTGAGAGTAATATTAATATGAGGACATAAACAGAAGTATTTAGAGGCCACTTTGGGGGTCATAGAATGCCCATTTAGTAGGGCAACTGTGATAGTCCCCAGCCCCTGTCCATCATGGCTTAGGACCTCCAAAGCTAGAGGACTTTTTTTTTTTTTTTTTTTTTTTTTTGGTTTTTTAGTACCAGGCAGGAATTCCTCAATTCTAATCAGAAAGCAGAAAGCACTTGGTTTCCCCACAAAAGACTCGCCATCATTGCACCAACTCATATATTGGCCTGTCTGGCCAGGTGTAAACAAGCCATTTCCACAGCCTGCTACCAATGTTGATGACATTTCTCTGCCAACAGACTGCATAGAACTTTATGTCATCCTGAGAGGGACGAGGTAACCAGCTGAGCTCCAACTTGATTTCTCAGTGATCTGCAGCCCAAGCATGTGTAATTTTGAGCATCAGGATCTTACAGTATAGTTGTGGTAGATTTCTTTTACATTTACTCCTGCTGTACTTTTATATTAAAACAAAATTCACATAGAAACACTAACAGTAATAAATATATTCAAGTATTATTTTGTAAAAGTAATTCATAGTCCATCTTCTTGATATGACAACTTCTTTTTATGTGTAGTCTTTTCTTACTAGAGTATACAAAAATCAAATATGTCATTTATAATTTGTCTTGTCTCCAGTGCCTAAGGCCCCTGGTTCAATTCCCCAGGACCCACATAAGTCAGACCCATGAGATGGTGGCCCTGGTGTGCTCTCTCTCTCTCTCTCTCTCTCTCTCTCTCTCTCTCTCTCTCTGCTTGAAACACGATTAAATAAAATATTTTTAAAAAGAAAAAGAGAATTATGAAAATTTCCTTTGAAGCCACCCTGAGACTACATAGTTAATTCCAGGCAAGCCTGGACTAGACAGAAACCCTATCTGAAAAAACAAACAAACAAAAAACAAACAAAAAAAATCCATGTACACATTATCAACAATCAATTATCAACTATAAAGTACTGTTAACTTTATAGATGATTTCTCTACATTATAACTTGGAGAAAGGACTATAAGGTCAGGACTCATTTCCATCTGCTCTGTATTCAGTTGTTCAAACATTATTGTTTTCTTCCCATTTGATGCTCTGTACACATGCCCAGGAAAAAAAAAAAGTGTTTTTTTAATTAGTAAAGCAGTTAAATCCCCTTAGAAGTGGCGGAAACACTACTCCAGGAGTGCTTGGCATTCTAGGTATACAAAGAGCCCATCTGCTGAACAAAACCCTGCCTACTCATCTGACAGCACTTGAGGACACAGCGCCCACCAAGTTAGAAGCCAAGGCCACTGTGGGAGAGAGGAAGGACTTCTCTCAAACTTTATAACCTTGCTGTCACATTAGGTTTTTTAGTTTAATCAAAACTTCAGAAAATGTGTGGAGAGATTAGACTCCATCGTACAGTTATTTTCCCCCTAAACCCAAATGTTTGTGTTTAAGTTCCCTATTTAGTCTCCAGCTGGGGGGACCTTAGGGGAGGTGGAGCCCTGCTGGAGGAGGGGACAGTCTGGGGCAGGGACTTGAGTCTTTCCCAGGTGTCCTGTACTCTCTCTGCTGTGGATGTGCAATGTTGTGAGCCCGGTCACATTTTTCCGCAAGATGAAGCTTCCCTTAGAAATTGTAAACCTGAAATAAACATTTCCATCCATAAGATGATTTCCCAGCAAGGATAAACTAAGTACTAAGTACCACAAAATTGGAAACATACAAAAAACAAATAAACAAACTCTTGACAATCTCTGATTGACACAATTAGCATGATGTCCTTTATCTAAATAAGCCCTTTCTGTTTGTTATGGCTTCCTTAAAATATATTAACACAATAGATTCTGGATATCCTCCAGTAGGCAGCATTTCTGAATTATCCCTTATTTCTTTTAACAAAATTCTATCGAATAATCTATGTGTTTAGCTATTTAAATTGACTTTGTTTAGGAGTAATGATAAGTTAGGGAAAGTAAAATTTTATTTAGCTAGTAAAATTACTTTCCTCATTTCAATTCCCAGTCAATTATGTGTAGGAATAGAATTCTAGAAAAACACACAGCAAATGTGTGAAATTAACATTACTTTTCCCCCAAGCATTTATGAACTAAATGGAATTATGGCAAAACATGTTGTTTTAATTATTAGACAGGTGAATTTCTCTAATGCTAACAGGTGGTATCTATCTAGAGACAGACCCCAATCCATCTACAATTCTTTAACTGGTAGAATTGCCAACTTTTTACTAATGTGAAAGCAACATGCTTGCACTCAAAACCATACTGTGAAGTTTAAACTTTGGAGTTGTCCCAAGCTAATGATATGTGTTATGAAACTCCTCAATGTTGGATGCGACTGTAGCTGCAATTTCCACTCAGGTGTCAATCATGAGGGCAAACACCCAGCATTCCACAGTATACTACATTGCCAAGACAGGATGTGTGATTGACATAGGTATAAAATAGGTTTTCAAATTAGAAAATATTTTCAATTTATTATAGTATATCAGAAAATAACAGTTGAGGAACAGCTCTATGTGCTTTCTTCTTATCATTTCTTTTCCTTTCTTGCTGTCTAATTGTTCCTGATGACCCCTTCAACCTCTATCATCTGTCTTCCATATATCTATTATCATCTATATGTCATCTCTTTGGCTGACGTAGGCATGTGTGGGACCATCCTCACACATCCATGCACACAGGAGACGCACATTCATGAGCATATCAAACAATTATTTTTCTCCCCATTAGTCAGTAGTTTATGTGGGCATGTTAATTTTTGTAGGGTATTAAAATGAGAAAAATCCATACTATTACATTACTATTACATTAGAGAAATGAAATAATATTAATAGCAATATTAAGGACCTGTGGCCTATTTACTAGCTATCAAATAATCTTTTGTGATATACTTCAGCTCTATACAACTTCTGTTATCTGTGTGAATGCATACATGAGTACTTAGGGAATATTAATTTTATTTTACTCCTTGGACTATAAACATTGAAGTTAAATGTGATATAAAGATAGACATAAGGTCACATAATTATTTGACATCCAGTTTGATAATGAATCTGAAATCTGCCAAAAATGAAAGCAACACTGTATTTTTTTTTAAATACAGGGAAATGCTTTTTCACAGGTTAGGAGGAAGAGCAGCTGACTTTGGCAAGATGTGGTCTCCTTTAGGTGTGCCTTGCCATTTATATTTTTGCCATCCTGCCTACTAAAATATTTAAACAGGCTGAAAAAGTTGAAAGTTCACATTTTGTGAGGCATTTACACTTGACAAAAGATTGAATGCATTATACTAGTAAACAAAGTTTTATTTTAAAAAGAAAGAGCATTAAAATTATTAAAATTGAGTTATCACAAGAATAAAAAATGAAACAATAAATCTGACAGAAATGTTTTCATGATTATGTAAGAAAATGCTGCCAACACATGATAATTCTTTTACACTGTATTTAGTATAATGCAATATTTAATATGATACATTGCTAAATAGTAAACACTTTGATGTTAAAATTACATGAATGAATGATAAATATTTCAATGCTTTCTTTCAGAATGAGGTAGATTTGTCTCCATACAAAAACAACTTCTGGATCGCCAACAGCAAATCATATGGCTGAGGAAATTTCTCTATTACAGAGATCATTGCATCATAATGGTTTTGATGTCAATAAACTATGGTGATGTTTGAATGGATTTATCACTCCTCCAGCTCCCAGTAACATCTATTATTAGTCATTATTTGCAAAATGCATAATAATCTGTTACATTTATATATTGGCTTAAAGTGTTTCCTTCAGAATAAAATTGTTGTGCATCTGTTTGCTAGTTTTGTAGCTTTGACTTCATAGACAAAGCTCTTTGAAGCTTTCCTAGTTCTATAACTTTGAGCTTCATAGACAAAGCTCTTTGATGTGACACAGTTTGAGAAATTCTGTTTAGTCAATCTCTGTCTTCTTAGGAATCAAAGAGCTTGAGAAACCTTTGTATGTAACACAGAATTCAATGGTACATCTCTTACCATTGCCCTTCAAGATTCTGAATCCGTCTGGCATGTTTTATTTATCATAATGCCTTCTAGTTTCATGCATGCTTTTGCAACAGTCAGAATTTCTTTATTATATTCCATACTGATGGAGTGACTGTTATCTACTTATTGGTAGATGATGTCAAAATCCACCAGAAGATAGCCCAGTCTGAAATTTGTACTATTAATATTTGAATATACCTTTAACCTCAACGACCTATACTGCAGAAAGTAGGATCAATCAAAGAGGTCCTGTATCAAAACTAAAAATAGAAAAAAATAACTTGACACTTAGAACCTGTTATAAATTAGCCCTTCATTTAAAAAGCCATAAAGACTCAACAGTCACTTTTAGAAATTAAAAAAAAATCTCAGTTAATACTAGATATATGAAAGGTTCAACGTTGTGTGGAAGAGGTTATCTGCAAGAAAACAAAATTCAAAAGGCAATAATTGGAAACGAGAGGAGATTCAGTGAGGGGATAGAGGAGGAAGGAAAAAGGAGGGGGGTTAGATGAGATTATGATCAGGATACCTTGTGTAATGTATGGAAAATATCAATAAGCTTATAGTAAAAGACTTCTGTAGTACTTTATTTATTCATTTAAAATATGCTCACCATATGCTTTACGTAAATACATATGCTTGGCCATATGGTTTTATTAAGTCATCTTATCTCTACCAAGATGTTATGAGGTTATCCACATTTACTTAGGTTGAAATATAAAGAGTAAATTTTTTGTGGTTCTCTCCTTGCTATTAGATTACATATATCAAATGTGTTTCAGAAATTGGATATTTTTAAGAAAAATATCTAATATGCTGAGTCTTTCCTTACCACAAGTTTTTGATGTTTAGAAAGGTAAACTATCCTGGCGAAAGTCATATCATGACAGGAAATAATATAAAATTTGGGTGATATTATGTCATTTCAGGCATGTGTCTTCTTTCTTCACCCTTCTCTACAGTCTCCTCACTAATGAGAGTAGGAAACTAAAAACCAGAAATATCATTTTCCTCCAATATATAAGCCATAAGCTATTGTTGAATACAGTTATGCTGTTTATATATTTCAAATCCCATTTTGGCTCCATCTCAAATAAATAAAAAAATTTCCATTTGAGAACTCTAGTGTATCCTTTAAGTTATGATTGAAAATGTAGTTCCCTTTTATGTTTATGGTATCTTTTATAATTTTTCTATCTTCAATTTAAAAAAACATTAAATGTTATTACAGGAACATTGGAATTAATGGAATGTTAAATATCACACATTTCTTAAAATAAACCATGGTGAGTGATTGTAGAAGTGAGGCATAGAAGTGAAAGAAAGAACAGGAGGGATGAGAAATGTCAGGGATAATGATTAAGGAAATTGTGGATCAGTTCTGCTGAAATAACTTGGAGAGGGTAGAAGAAAAAAATGCCACCCAACTAGTCCTTTCTATCATTGGTAGAGAGGTCTGCTTACAGGCAATAATTCCAAGACAAGCCTGTCTTGATTTCCCAGGTTTGAGTCTAGGAATCTGCTAGAGCCAGTAAAATTCCAAGGAAAAGAAAAAGAATGAAAGGAAAAAAAAATAAGGAAAGAAACTAAGTCTGAGACATGCTAAACAAAGTATACCTGGATGGAACGAACGACAGACCAAGGGCAGGAACTGATTCTATCTGATGCAGTATCTTATTCCCATGAAAACTGAAAAAGCAAATTAGCTCTTCAGATCACAAAATTGTATTTGTTGGTTTTTTTGTTGTTTGAGACAGTGTCTTACTGTGTCACCCACGTACCTGGACTTATATGTAGATCAGGCTAGCCTTGAACTTATGGGAATCTTTCTGTCTCCACCACCAAGTATTGGAATTAAAGATGTAACCCATCACACACAGCTTTAAAAAAAGGCAATTTTAAGTTAAAATTTAAGATTCATGATAGATTTTATCAGCACATGAAGAACAAAATATTTTTAAAATAATTATTTAATATTGAAACTATAAAGCACAATATTATTAACAATAATCATATTAATCAGATGACTAGAAATTACTTTTCACTAAGGTCATAAGGAATAGATGAATATAGCAGTCTTCAGTGGAATCAATATCACTCATCTTTCCAAATTATATAAATGTAAGAAAAAGCAAGCCTTTTACATATAAATGAATAGATTCAAGAGAAGAGAAATCCGTTTTAGCAACACCATGAAATAATTTAATCATCTTCTAAGATACAGAATTAAACTAGCACTCTGTTATTAAAAGAACTCTTTAAAGGAGCTTTTGATGATTATTATATCTTTTAATAATTGAAATAAAAATTGTAAATTTTCAATTTCAAAATACTAATTATTTGTTTGCCTGCAATGCAGAAGGACCTGAGTTCGATTCCCCAGTGCCCATGTAAAGCCAAAAGCACAAGAGGGTCCATGTGTCTGGAGTTCATTTGCAGTGGCTGGAGGCCCTGGTGAGCCCATTCTCTGTCTCTCTCTGTCTGCCTCTTTCTCTCTCTCTCAAATAAATAAAAAAAATACTAATTATATCATCCTTAGAGTTATTTATGATGCTTTCTTCTTAGAATGGTGCCATGAAGACTTAAATAAAACTTATCAAAGGAACACTAATTATACATGTTATTTTTTTTTTTCACATCTCCCCACACCAACTGGTAATATAGTGTCAGGTCTCTTATGGGGGAAACCAACCACTCTCTAATTGGACTGTAGACCCACTCCCTGAGATGGAATACATGTCTGGTAAAGCACTAGTCTAAAGCCAATGGGGAGGAGGTCCTGAGTCCTAGGGGAGTAATACCTGCTGTTGTCTAACTATATGAACATACTATGACCACCAAACTGTCTTATAAGCACTTTTTAAATGTGTATAACTATATACAAATATACAATATTCTATATTGTATATATGTAATATATACTATATACAATATGTAATATATACTATATACAAATTCTCACTTTTGGCTATAGAAGCTTCTCTATTCAGATGTCTGTAACCACTAGGATATCTCAAAAGGTACCTTAGTGCTGAGCAGAAGTGGAAGTGGAGTGTTCAGCGTTAAGGCATCTCTATCACACCTTACAAGGATCAGGGCCCATTGTGGAAGAGGTGGCAGAAAGATTGCAAGAGCCAAAGGAAGGGTAGGACCACTTACAACGCAATGTTCCACACACAAAATGGCCTTGATATCCATGATTTTGCAGTGCCTGACATTACCTACACAAGACCTTCATAATAAGAGGAAAAGATGATGTTGAAGCAAAGTAGAGACTAATTGAGAGGGCAAGGGGATATGAGGGAGTGTGGATGTGAGAGAGGGAAGTGGGGGGTAGGGGGTAATTATCATGGTTTATTGTCTTTGAATTTGGAAGCTAATCAATAATTTTTAAAAAAAATCTAGTATATGTCATGTTTCTCTCTTAAATTGCACAGCTTTTTAAAGACAATTATGCTTCTGCTTTATTGTGATTTTTAACATGTAATTTTATTGATTTATTGCTAGTAAGTAGAAACACTGTATGAACAGTTCTTGTGTTGGTGCCCTTATTAATCTCCTCCCTGCTGCCATCCACCGAGGGCCCTCCTCAGTGGAGGTTGCTGGAACGCTCCATGGGATGGAGAGCTATAAATTGTGCAAGCAGTAGCCAGTTGTGTTGTTGTTGTTGTTTTGATTTTTTGAGAGAGGCAATGTCTCTGGATATGCCTCCCACAATGGCTCTAACAATTTTTCTGCCCCCTCTTCCACTAAATTCCTTGTGCCTTGGTTGGTGAGTTTTTTTTTAATATTTTATTTATTCACTTTCAGGCAGAGAGATGAGAGAGAGAGAGAAAGAGAGAGAGAGAGAGAAAGAGAGAGAGAGCGAGATCACCTTGTGGGTCTGGCTTATGTGGGTACTGGAGAATTGAATCGGGACCTTAGGCACTAGAGGCAAGTGCCTTAACTGCTGAGCCATCTCTCCAGCCTGGTTGGTGAGTTTTAAGTCTGCTTTACTATAAAGCTTTTAAGGGTCTCTGGGTTTCTGCTTTGGACTATTTTGAGTATGCTGGTATCTGTCTCCATGTCCCTTGCATAGTTTGTCTGGTTTGCTGTGGAGGTAGTTGTTTTGCTCATCTCACTACTTGCATTATGGTTTCATTTGGGTCCTAGATGATGCGTTAGAAGTGATTCACCCTTTGTCTTGGAGTCAGCCATCATCTCAGGCCTTGTTGGTGGAATTGAATTTTCTTCAGTTCTCTCTGCCTTCCGGAAAAAAAAAAAAAAAAAAAAAAAAACTGAATCGCCAACAGAGAATTAGTTCAGTATATGTTATATGGGACAAACATTGTTAATTTGGTGGGATTTTAAACAATATAACCTCTCTGTAGACCCATGGTTAGTAGAGGCTTCTCGTTGGAGTCCTGGTTTTTGGTCCACATAGGTATCTTTGCCTTAGATCTCAGTTCCAGCCAAGGGTTCCTTACCACTGAGGAGATATTCTAGCCAATCAGAGTCATTGATTAAGTGCCTAGGTTAAGTGTCACTACTGCACAGGTGAGGACTTCTTGCCTTGCTTGTCTCTGCCTTAGTACAATGTCCTCTGCATTCTCAGATCAAACATAGCTATTGTATAGCAGTGTCCCCTGATTTCTCTGAATATCATTGGCCTATTTTCCCCTGGCTGCTTGTGTAGCGCCTTCTAGCATTATACAGAATAACTACCTGGGAGCTGGCTTCCTTTCTGGAGTCAGCAGGGTCTCTCATTGTTGTATGACAGCAGCCTGTGCTACCGTCAGCCATAGGGTATTTTCTTTTGCTTGAGGCAAGAAATCAAGAGATTTGACATGATCCTGTCTTGTTTTAAAGACCTTCTAGGTCTCTCTGATCAACAGCTCGGTGTAGGAAGTAACCAGTTCTAGGATTGGGAGTTCAAGGCCTGAGCCATTTGTATCAGGGTTAGGTTTCCTCCCACCCTGTTCAGAGCCTTTTGTACCAGATGATGTCCCATCTTCTCCAAGAGCCAACTATCCAAATGTAAGGATTCTATGATATTGATTCATTATGGATTTAGTTTTCTGGATACCTCCCTCTTCCTCCCCTCCGCCATCCCTTCCATCCCTGTTGTCAGTCTCACAGTTTGCATGTCAGGTTTGCTGACTATTTTTGCCTAATCTGTTTAGGAGTCACAGATGAGGAATAGTGGCATTTGTCTCTCTGTTCTTGTGAGTTCACTGAGGATAGTCTGTTCCAAGTCCCTGATTTTCGTGCAAAATTCATTAAGTTGTTTTTTCCTTACTGCTGAGTAGAATTTCATGGTGTATATGTATCACAACTTTGATATCCATTCCTCCAGTGATGGGTATTTGGGTTGATTCAAATTCTTAGCTATTGTGAATTGAACAGCTATAATAAGCATGGTTGAGCAGATGCCGAGTAGAGGGATAACTGGGTCTGTTGGTTGCTCTATTTGCATCTTTTTCAGGAGCCTCCACACTGGTTTCCATAGTGGTTGTACAAGTTTGCAGTCCCACCAGCAGTGAATATAAGTTGCTTTTCCCCCACATCCTTGCCAACATCTATTGTTTGTAGATTTTTTTATTGATTGCCATTCTGACTGGAGTAAGATGGAATCTCATTGTTATTTTGATTTGGGTTTCCCTGATGATTAAGCATGTTGAACATTTTTTTAAAATGGGAATTAGCCATTTTTATTTCCTCCTCTGTGAATCCATTTCATACTTTATTGATAATTCCTTAAATATAGACAATATTCCATGATCATGGATCTCTCCCATTCGCACATCCCCCATCCACTGAGAACTTCATTATTTGTAGGAAAAAAAAAGTAGCTTTACATTTAACCACATATATGTTGTTGAAAGATAATAAGCAAGCCAGGCACAAAAAGAAAGGAACTACATGAACTGCATGAAGTGACTCAAATGTGCGATCTCAAAAAAGGTTGTTCTCAGAGAAATAGAGAGTAGATGGTGATTGCCAGGGATAAGCGACAGAAGAGAAGAGCAGATACTGACTGGTGTGTCATTGGGTCCTATGTTGATGTTTGATAAGAATAAGGAGTAGGGGTGGGCTTTTCTATAGTGTGGTAACTATATGTAATGATAATGAAGTATGTATTTAAAGAAGCTTGAAGAAAATATTGTGAATATTTTCACTATAAAGAACTGATAAATGTTTGAAGAAATACATATAAATATTACACTTAAATAAATATTGCATGTCTAAAAATATTCAATGGTGTCCAATTAATATAGTTAGATTTTAGATATCCATTTTGAGTTTTAATATGTCAGTTAAAACTTCATACAATTTATGTAATAAAAGATTATTCATTTCTAAAAACGCATAATTTTAATGATCAACAATGATATACTTTATTAAGAAATAGAAGGGTAGGGCACTCAAAATAATGGAAGTGAACTCAGCTTTGTCCAAGCCTGAAAAGCCTCATGTCATCAGTGATACTGATGATTTTCAGGTCATTTACATGAAACAAACAGCATGCGTGAGAAAAGTCCTAGTTAACTTTGACTGTTCATAATATAGAAAACATTTTTATAGTTACAAATGTACATATTTTGTGTGTTTTTAAGTATATGCTTAGTCATCTACTTGTTATAGATTGGAACTTTCTGTCAATAAACAGCTATTATGAACCACATCATAAAACAAACTGGATCATATTCATGGAAAACTAATACATATATATATATGTATATACATACATACATTCATTTGTGGTAACAAACTAAAATGTACTTATTTGTAATACTAGGCTGCTTAATGTTGAATGGGAGGAATAATATAAAATAGTTGTTTGGATAAGTGTTCACTTGGTATATGAAGCAATGTCTTCACTTCATCTCTTTCCAGATTGTTGATCTTGGGCAAATGATCGTCAGTGTTTCCCAGGCTTCCTATTAAAAGGTGGCGTTACAGCACCACCTTCATACTATCCTTATGAAGATTATCAGAAATAATCCATATTAAATTTTTAAACAGATCATGTCAAGTGACAAACATCTAAAAATAAGGCTGCCAAATTCCTCCATATGTTTTTATGGAGAAGAAGCATTAATACTGTTCATCCTTTGGATAGTAAAAGTTTTCCCATCTTTAATCATTGCTACCATCTGAGAATTATTTCTTTAGTCACTAACTAGTTTATATGAGTTTCTATTGCAAAGTACCTTGACACTTGGCCATGCAAATCATCAGAGAAAGAAGAAAATAAATAAATGGAAGGAGAAAAGCACTGTACAATAGTTTGATCTGGGGATTGTGTCAGAGTAAACTATCTGCTCCTGGTTTGACATTGGAAAGTCTACAGCAAACTTGCCAGGAACAGGCACTTTTGGTGAGTTCAGGAGCTTGGTCGGTGGCTGTCAGGGAGACTTCCTTTTGCCTCTTGTGGCTCAGTTGTCAGTGGGGAGTGCTGAGTTGGCTTACTCTGGAATTTGCTTTGGACCTGTGAGGTTCATAGCAATGCTATTACTGCATTAGTTTGGGCACAGAGAAGCTGACTTTTGTTTTTCATTATTCATAAGCTAAAGCCCTTGAGCCTCAAGGAAGCAACCAGGACCTTTGTGATAACTATTTATAAACATCACAGTCCCTCTTTAAAAGCAGAGAGTGTGGTGGGTATAAGGGGAGAATGATGACTTATTAAATATGGATCACCTTCTTGTTCTTTCCTACCATAGTTGTACTTTATTCCTGCCATACAAACAAAATATAAAAATATAAATTATATTATATAATAGCACTTCTCTTAAAAATTTAATTTGAAATAATTTTAAATTTACAGAAGAGTTACAAATTTAAAACACATCTGTCATTTTAATTTAGTTTTTTTTTTCTCTCTCTCATTGGTTTCTACAAGTCTCAGAAATGAAAAACGTAATACTGGTACCAAACTTTTATAATCATTTGTAAAATTTTTGTTCATTGATAATTATATATAGTTTTACAATTATGCATGTATGTCATAATAATATATAATAAATTATATATATTTAAATATATTATAAATAGATAATATATTATATATGGTTATATGTAACATGATTATATTATATATAGGAATAATATATAACATATTAAACATATACTACATCCACATATTAGTGCAGAGAACATTTTGAAGAATAGTTTTGAATTTGACTGGCAAAATTCATTTGACAATTTGAAATAATTAATAGAGAACCATCTATAATGGTTAGGTTTTGTTGTCAACTTGAACTTTTTAATTACCTTTGATGGGTCTCTGAGGATGTTTACAGGAAGGCAGCCTCTCAGTAGGGGGCAGGATGTAAGGAAGCTCAGGGGAGCTAGAAATTAACATCCTTTTCTGTGTGGGCAGTGCAGGAAGGAACTTCCAGAGACTCAGGAAGACTTTTAAGTCTGGGATAAGAATGCAAGAACCCACCCTAAGGCTATATAATTGGAAAGGAGATTTCATTCCCTGCTACATGCCTCTTTTTTTGCTGTTTGTTAGTATTGGTGATGGGCTTCTTTCTCTCTGCTTGGACCATCAGCCTCTCAGCCTCTTTCAGTATTATGGATCTTCCTCTGGATCTGTAGCTTCACTAAGCCCTTTCCTCCCATAAACTGTGCCTGGTTTGGAGAGTATATCCCAAGGGCATGTGTATGACTACAACACCTTTTAATTAGGCAGTATACATACACAAATTAATTCCTCAAGCTGTTTATTTTCTAATGTTTGTTAATGGATTTTGGAAGGCTCGGTGTTTATAAAATTGCTATTAAAAATTTAAAGTCTTGCCATATGAATTTTAAATTATTTTATTTTTGATCCAAGATTTTATTATCATGAAGGGAAAAGAAAGGAGGAGAGAGAGAGGAGAGATGAAGGTGGTGCATGCACCAATGAGGAAAGGTGAAAAGGTGGAGAGGAAGGATACAAATGGAAGAGAGGAAACAGCAGGATGATGCAGACACCTGGAACAGAAGGGCCAAATGTGAGCTGAAATTTTCTTTTTCATTAATGCTGCCCTCCACTTTTATCTTAGGGTAAATAATTCCAATATAATTTGTTTTGGGATAAAATATCCATAGCAAAACTTTTTTAAAAAATAAATTGAAATTCTTGGGATGGAGTGAGTGATGGCTCAGCAGTAAAGTAGAGGGACCTGAGTTTGAGCCCTCAGTACCCACATACATCCAGATGTGCAAGGTGGCACATGTGTCTGGATGATTTTGTTTGCAGTTGCTGGAACCTCTGGTATCTCTCTCTCTCTCTCTCTCTCTCTCTCTCTCTCTCTCTCTCTCTCTCTCTCTCTCTCTCTCTCTCTCTCTCTCTCCCCCTCTCTGTCTCTCTCAATAGATAAAATGAAATAAAAAGAATTACAACTCTTTGTTTAGCTTGTCTTTTCCCAACAAATCCCAAATTAAATCTCTGCTAATTGTAGTGCATTCTCTTGTAAAATGAGGAGAATATTTTGGATATTCCTTCTTCCTCTTACTTTTTTCTCACAAAAACTAACAATATACACATTCGAAATTATACATTCTCCTCTTTGTTGAGTATTTCTCTAATGACATATCATGAGTTTTCATTGATTTGTTAAGAGCATTGATTTTAGGGGGTTTTGAAAGATTCTTTAGAGTAAATCCTAGAAGGGGGCAGTTTGGAATATAGTAAGCACATTTCATTTTGACAGATTGGCAAATTTACTTTCAAAATTGATTCGAAAAAAATGTGATACCAAAGAAATGTGAAAATTTGTGCTCCCCAGTCATTCAAATAAGCGATGTGAAAAGCAGTGTATCCGATCCACCTTTAAAAGTCCCCATAGTTTTTTTTATAAACTCAACACTTCACCACTAAGTAAAAGTTTTTCTTTCAGGTGCTTCTTAAACATTCATAATATTATTTCTATGATTTTCAGTATTCACTTGTTTCTAAGTTTTCTATTTTTGATTTTATTAGTTAAATTAAGAGTGGTAGGATTTTATTTCTTGCATGCTAAATCTCCACGCAGTCCCATGATTCTTTTGATATTATTTGTGACCTATTATTCATAAGAGACATTTTGTTTTCATTTTTTTGTATTAAATTAGGCAGTCAAAATTCTGAATCCTTCCTTCACTGTTTTATGGAATTGTGGACACATTTGGAAAAATTTTCACTCACTCCAATATATTGAACAAAGTCTTGGTAATTACTACATTTACATATGTGTGCACATGGAGGAGGACTTAATCAGTTTAAGTGTGAGCCCCATTTTATGAAATTTAGGGCTCTAAAATGCAGGACTTAATGCCACAACCCAGCTTAGAATGCACTTGCACCCATTAATAAGCACTGTGTGACTTTTGCAACAACTCTCTATTCCATTCTTTTCTGTACAAAGAGTTGCCATTTCTGAAGATTACCATATAAATGGAACTGCACAATGTATGATCTTTTGTGTCTAGCGTAGCTCACATAGCATAATCTTTTTCAGATTTATCTATCCACCAACATGTATTACATCTTCCAAGCCACAAACCTATGAATACATATATACATTTACTTTGATCTTTTAACATTTTCTTGGCAATATTTTTGAATACTCAAAACACAAAGTACGACCAGCGATAAGTATTTCCCATAGTAGATTTTGATTTTTATAATATTATGGATGGAAACATAAAACATTAATTTACAGATTAGTGTTATACATGTGAAAATGATAGAATGTATTAATCTCACAGTGTTATTTATTGCAATATTGCCATAGATGAACATGATTTTATAACAGGAAGTGTACTAAGGTGTAGTCACATGTAAGTTTATACTACACATAAATTGTATTCAAATTAAAAACTGAAGTGTATTTTCATTATTTTTCTATAGGTTATGATGATTATTAATGTCCCACAAATTAATCAGGTCCTCAGTGATTAGAGGCAATGTTATAGTTGGTTTTTTTAGGATGTATAGCATCCATAGATATGGTATACTCTGTATAGTTGCATCCCCCCACTAGTGATTGAGGCAACTGAAAAATCATGCATGCTGCATTGGGCTGCTTAACTGTATCACACAGCCTTCTTCAAGTCACTCTGAACAGCTTATCCTTTTGGTATCTGAGTCTGTGTGTGTCAAGTGCTCAGTGTGTTTCAGTCAACTGAGAACCCAGCCCTGTACTTGACTTGGAAAGCATTTTATAGAGGTGCTATATTCCTTGCGCTCCATGGAGATGACCTCATGGATGGATCTCATCTATACTTAAATACTGTTAATGTTTCACCTATAGGAAAATTGTTTTCCTCTTATTAAGAGAATGAAGGCCACAGACTATAAATGATACTCTTTTTGATATGCCATAAATAGTTTAAATAGAAACAGATTATGCAGATTGTGTAGCTGAATTGGACAATTTGAATAGCAAACCCATTTATAGCATCACACTCATGGATACTGGGCACTTACAAGAACTTCCGTTGGATTTTCTTAAAGTTCTATAGATGACAGTGTGTGAAGGAATCCAAACTTAGTTGGAAATACTTAAATACCAGACAAATACATGTGCCTCTTTTTGTCTAACCATTTTATTCATTCATTACCTCTAGAAAAGAATAATTTGCTTTCAATACTGAAGTAGATTTTGGAATAAAGAAAATGGTGCTATGTTGTAGTTTGTCAGTGGACTTATGCAGACATAATAGAATATAGTTCTCCAACAAACTAAATTGAGTTTTATTCTCCCTCTGAAACCATCATGATCACCTGCTAGTAAACAAGTTGATCATTAGAAGCCTTCTTAAGATGTGATGACAAAAAATAAATACGGTATTCTAAATGAGTTTCTAGTGAACTCATGCAAGCCTTTGTCAAAGCAAATTACATTACTTTTAATTTTTTTGTCCATAGTGAGTTACATTATTTACTGAGCCGACAATGAGCTGTTATCCTCAATTCCCCAATGCCCCCCCTCCCCATACCCAGTCAGTTGGATATCCTCCTCCGTGGGTCGTCTGGATCAGTTCTTGGGGCAGGGGACCATCGATAGCCAGGTTCTCCTGGCCCAAGTGTGTTGTTACTGAGGGGTGCCATGCCTCTGGATAGTCTCCTCCACCACGGCTCTCACCATCTTTCTGCCCCTTCTTTCACTCATGGTGGGTGAATATTAAGGCTGCTTTAATGTTGTGCATTTAGGGGTCTTTGTGCCAAAAATTGTTGATTTCTGTCACCCTGGCTTATCCTGTGTTGATTGAATGGCTGTGGCTGTGGGTCCCTTGTTCATCCCGTCATTCTCTGCAGGGTTCCATATGGATCCTCCACAATATGACTGTGGTGGCTCCTCTCTTGCCAGGATCTCAGCTTTCTGCCTACAGTTGGTTGGTAGGGTTAGATTGGCACCAGCTCTCTAGCTGCATCCTGAAAAATACAAGCACAATCTCCATCAGAGAGTGAGATCAGTGTAGGTTAACAAATATAGACAATTCTGGATTACCTAGATTCTATTTTTAGTAGCCTCCCCATCAATCACTCCCATAGTGCAACTTGTCTTGGGAGCCCAAGAGTACTCTATCCAGTGCCTATAGCCCTGAATCCCCAGTTCCAGTCAAGGGCTCCCCCTCACTTATTGGAATATTTGGCCGAATTTAAACGCTGTTGATTATCTCCCCCAAGCCAAGGCTACTCCATTGCACAAGTGCTCCTTTCTGTTCTCTCCCTGTAAGAGGTGTGGTCTCTCAATGCTTATCATTCTATAGTTTCTTCAGCAACAGTGTTTTGCCTCAGGCCTGGGGAGGGCATTCAAGAGCTTTGACAGAATTCTGTCTTGTTTTTGGAACCTCAAATGAACATCACATTACATTTTTGATGTTCCTTTATCTGCTTGTATTGGCTTATTAGAAGTTTCTTTATGACAAATGTTTCAGTTTTCCCTACATGATGAATTAGAAATCAAGAAGTGTTAAATTCTTCTTCTAATATCAAACTACACAATATATTTAATACTGGTATTCACTTTGAAGATTGTGATTTAGATACTTTTTTCAATGAGGAAAAGTACAATTGTTCTTGTCATATTATATTGTTTTTCTTTGCAATGCAATTTTGTTTCTGTGTTTCCTAGATTATGGATATAAATATGCTACTTTGTCAAGCATTTCAAAATTGAAATGCATGAATCAAAAAGATTATTTTTCCTGAATTCATACAAATGTTACAATGAGTGTCCCTGAAAACAAATCAATTAGAATTAAATACTTGATATTGCAGAAAACCTAAGTAATGATATACACAGAATGGACCCAACTTTTTAGAATTAACAAAATTTATGTATTTTTAATTAATTTATTTTACACACATATATGTTTGTACGTAAAATGAACTTTTATCACAATCACATGTAACCTTCTCATGTCCTTCTCCCACTTATGTTGAACCCCTTCTTCTTCCCTATATCAAAATTTAATAAGTGTTTATTATTTATTTCATTCATAGCATTTATTATCAGTCCTAAGACTATTTTCGGGGCCCACATGTTGGAAAACCTTTTACATATTCACCTTACCTGAAACCTTGGGTCTTTTAAACAGTAAGATATCTTACTGTTGTGCTTTTTACTCAGGCTACACTTCTTTGAAAGCATCTCTTTTACTTACAAGGTACCCTGGTGCTTTTACTTAGGAAGGTAACATTCCTGTATATCTTATATAACACATTGGTTCTTGCCTCAAAAGTGATAATATAATTAATAATATGACTGTCTTCCTTTTTTATTTTTGTGCTATTTACTTTCTATCACCCTACCTATATGCTCTCTCTCTCTCTCTCTCTCTCTCTCTCTCTCTCTCTCTCTCTCTCTCTCTCTCTCTCTCGGGTCAAATTGTAATGCATAAGCATAATACTCTTTCTTTTCCTCTTATTTAACACATGTTTTCATGATGGGGGAAAGCTACTACATTTGTATATAGGAATCAAGAATATTAATGTGCAGGTTGTACCAAGTCTATTTAAAAGTTACAGGACCTATAACTTAGTTCTTACTTAGTTATGATGTGTAACTGTGTCAGGACACTTGTTTTCAAATCCTCCCAATACCTCCCGAGACTTTTCTTCAACTGATTACTATTATAAATTCTGACTGATTTTTTTACATCAGTATGAAAGACTCTGTGGATATTTTTTTCCTTCATCTGATTTAGAACAGTGGAGGAATGACAGTGTTCACTAACCTTTTATATCCCTGAACAACTAGCAGAGAAGAGCTCAAGGTTCAAAACTCAAAATCATAGGCCATGAAAGCATCCGTTACCATGATTTGATTGGCATGTGTCATATACATGTGTTAAAAGATTACACTGTGTCCCATAAATCAGTATAACCCATATATGATCATTTAAAATTTTCAAGTGTTTGAAAGTATATTCTAACTACCCAGAGATGATCATTAGACATTAGATAAATACAACATTACCCTCTATAAGTTGTATAAAACTGTTGATACTAAAAATAAATAAATAACATTGTTTCTATAATATTCCTTTGAAAATCTGCTCATTTGCTCATTTCAGCTAAATGTTCATGCAAGTTGGATATACTTAGCTTTTTTTTTTTTTGTAGCCAGTGGGGTATAGCTATTTTTTTCAGATTTTTGTTTAACATAAGGTCATTCGTAGCATTTTGCTGCTAAACATAATATGCAAATATGTCATTATACATTGAGGATGTGGTGAACATCTCAGTTCAAAACTTCCTGTTGCTCCCCATTCAGTCTCCTTACTGCCGTTCATGCTACATGGGAACA
>PVHP010032075.1:0-20623 GCA_004024765.1 Zapus hudsonius | reverse complement strand
TATAGTCCAGTTATCTCATCAGGTTATTATGATTAATTTAGAAATTTCCTGTATTTGCCTCTCAATATGGGAAACAGAGCAGGAAGTCTGTACCATCAGTTTCAACCCCGAGTTACCAGAAAAGCCTTCCATGGCTACTGGCCAGAGGCACTCTTCCCAAACGCTGGCTTCTCCCTGTGGTGCCATCAAGTTATAAGCATGGAATTTAAGGGATCATTATGGTATAACCCTACAGGGCCCTGGCTTTCATGGGACGAAACAGCAAACACTGGCAGCATTCTCCATGCCCTGTTTAGTACTGTCCTCTGACATGGGCTGGGTATCTCTTGAAGTAGGGGCATCATGATCTAACATGGAATGGGATAGTCCTTTGTTCCCACTGCTCTTTTTATCTCTGCAGCTTAAACTATATTATTTATACACCAAGCACATCACACTGTATTCTCACTGAGTCTGTGGTCAAGGAAAGCCACTAATGACTTTTCTCATGTGCCATGGTAAGGTTTTATCTTTTCTCATGCTAGACTGTTATTTGTTTGGTTCTGTGAATTGCTATGTGGACATTGAAATGAATTATGAACGATATGAGAGCATATAACCTGACTCCGCAATATGAGTCGTAACTATGCCAGTGTGGTTTCCGAGTTTGAACGTAGGATTTTTGTTCAAAGCAAGTTCTGATTCAGCAGGTCTGGAGTAAACATGAAAATATGCCTTTTCATTAGTCATGTCGGGTGGTGTGATAGACAGGTGTCAGGTGGTCTCACTTGTAAACCTCTGCTGTAAGAACTCTCGTGTGCACAGTCAAGGTGACATCCTGGGGTACAAGAGAAGGTTTGGCCGAAGGAGGGGCTATCTGGTGGGGAAAGTGCTGAGTGTGGCCTTGAATGGAGAGAATGGAAGGGAAGGGGCAGAGGCTGAAGCAGGTCTAGTCAAGACATTTCTTAATAGCATCAATGACCACTCTAATCTCTGTCCTGTTCATTTTCTCATCTCAGTACAATGAGGTAAGAGAACAGGAAAAGGCAATGCTTAGAATAGGTGAACTGATCTCTATTTAAAACAGCTTTTGGGGCCTGGAGAGATGGCCCAGCGGTAAAGGTGCTTGCCTGCAAATCCTAAGGACCTGGGTTTGATTCCACAGAACCCACATAAACCCAGATGCACAAGGTGGATCATCTGGAGATGATCTGCAGTAGCTAGAGGGCCTGGTGTGTCCATTCTCTCTCTCCCTGCCTCTTTCTCTCTCTCAAATATATATAGCTTTTTTGGTTGTTGTTTTTTCAAGGTATGGTCTCACTCTAGCTCAGGTTGACCTAGAATTCACTATGTAGTCTCAGACTGGCCTTGAACTCACAGCGATCCTCCTACCTCTGCCCCCCATGAGCACCATGCCTGGCCCTAGAACATTTTTTAAATGGTAAGTTTTTATAAATTTAATAACAAAGAAAGCATTTGTTAAAAAAATGTCCATTTGGATGATGGGGTCATAATAAAACTCACAACCTCTCGACCTCTTTTCTCGTGGAAAGCTCTTAAGATACCTGCTGTTGACCTCACTAAAACATGGGGGTGCTCAGGCTGGCCCCGTGTTCTGTGGAGTTCTGAGTCAGCATAAACTGGTTCCTTTGTAAAGGCTTTAATGTGGGGGTGCTCAGGCTGGCCCGTGTTCTGTGGAGTTCTGAGTCAGCATAAACTAGCTCTTGTGTAAAGGCTTTAGACCAGTATTAACTTGTTGGTCAGGAAGCAGCCACAGGGCACATATGGCCATTCTGATTTCCTTCATTCTAAGAGTTGGGACTTAGGCTCAGTGAACTTTCTATTTTTAGTTGTATCATTTTTATAATTTATAAGCGATGATTGAGCCGGGCGTGGTGGCACACGCCTTTAATCCCAGCACTCGGGAGGCAGAGGTAGGAGGATTGCCGTGAGTTCAAGGCCACCCTGAGACTACATAGTGAATTCTAGGTCAGCCTGGACTAGAGAGAGACACTGCCTTGAAAAACAAAAAAAAAATTATGTGCATCTTATATTACACTCAGTGTGGTTCAAGAAAAGGACATAATGCATTAGGCTTCAGATCTATTTAACAATTAGCATTTAAAAAGGGGGAAATCCACTGGAAACTCCCTTGATATCTAAATAGTACACAGATGGATTAAGAAAGCCTAAAATTTTCCAACTTTGGGGAATTCCCAGAATTTTTAAAATTACGAGTAGCCCAAAATAAGCTGACAATCATAAGGGCTTTATAACAGTGTAAATTCTACCAAGTATAGAATACTGTTGGGCACTGCCTGTTGGCATTGCTACTCAGGGCACGGAGAACAGGGTTAAGGATGTATGAGGTGAAACCCCGATAATTCGGTAGGCGTTTCCCAGCTCCACCTACCCTGACTCCCACCCCCATGGGCTGGCCACAGAAACCAGCATTTCCATCTCAGCATGACTGGCATTGAGTATCAGAAAAACTTCCTTGTGCCCATCCCCACAGACTGGATCGTGGCTAGCATCACGTATTTCCCGCCACTCATGGCCCCCAAATGAGGTGTTCTCAGGTTGTCCCCACCCACCTATCACACCCACCTATCCCAGTGCAGGCTGCCAACTCCCCACTCCCATCAACCAATCTCCCTTTCTCTTTCCCATTCCCCATCCCCCTGACCCCCTTTTCCTATAAAATGTAAGTCCCCCAATTGAATAAAGAACCACGCGGATATACAATACACATCTGCTCGCCTCTGTGTCCCGCCGGACCCCCCTGTGCCATCCCCCTAGCTCTGTGGACAGCGGACAGAGGACAGCTCGCCTCGGCTCCCGCCGCTTCTTCGTTTTCCCTCCGCCAGTCCGGAGGAGAAAACAACAGAATACTATCATGAAAAACTATACTACAAAGATAAAAACTGAAACCCTAATTACATAAAACTTTTTACAGGTGTCAGAGACCCAAGACCCTTTAAGGGGACGAGAAGATGAGAAAGCCCACTGCTTAGAACTGGACGTGTCATCTCTGTCACACTCACCAGGGCTTGGGGAACACTGCAGAGAAGGTGGCAGAGAGATTATGAGTTCTTCTTTCACAGCCAGCCAGAGAAACTTCTAGATGGAGATGGTGGTACACACTGAGGAGACTCACAACTCATCAAAGCTAAACATACGAGGCTGAGTGCTCAACCCTAACACATCTCCATCATATCCTGCAGGACTCAGAGAACATTGCAGAAGAGGGGGTGGAAAGAATGTAAGAGTCATAGGATGGGAAGCAGTACTTTGGGACACTACCACAAATCTACTGGTGCATCCATAATCTCCCAGGGGTTATCACTGCCCCCACAAGACCTGCACAATTCTGAGTCATTGACATCTTGACATAGAGGACCGAGGAGGACAAAGAGAGCGAGGCATCAATATGGAAGGACGATTTGGAAAGAGAAGAGTGCTTATGGGAGCAGGGTTGAGAAAGAGGATGGGGAACACAAGAGGGTAGTAAGATGAAAATATGATCAAACCACAGCATGTTCATGTGTGAAAACCCTCAATATAAAGAGGGTCTGGAAAAAAAATTGTCAACTACCACTTCTTGGCAAACTATGTCATCTAATTCTGTATTCTAGATTTCAGTGAGGACAGCTCGTGAAAACAAGTTGCCTGCCTGATGTAGTTTCCTTTTCCTTGCTGGGAGAACAAAAAAGCAGCTCATGGGAGGAAACTTTTTATTTTGGCTTACAGACCAAAGGGGAAGAAGCATCATGATAGCAGGGGAAAGCCTGGCATGAGCAGAGGGCTGGGCATCACCTCTGCCATAGCAGGTGGAAAACAGCAGCAGGAGAGTGAACCAAGTTCTGGCAAGAAGGACCTGGGTGTAACACTCCTAAGCTCGGCCCTAACAGCACACCTCCTCCAGCTCCACCCCCTCCCCCAAACTTCCATCAGTTGGGGACCAATGCAAAAGACATAAGTTTATGGGGGACATCCTATTTAAACCACTACATTGTCCAACAGCTATCTTTAGAGATCTCTCAGATTCACTAGGATCAAGTTAATACTTTCAATAATTGTTTTTTTTATAGTATTGGGATTATTCTTGAAATAGAATAAGACACATAAAAGCAGGGAAAGTCAGAGAGCCCACCTGGCTATAAAGTTTAGTGCCCCAGCACAGAAGGCATACAGTATGAGAAAGAGTTTAAGTAATTCTTCAATTTGAGTTCAGGGCAATATTCTGCTTAGAATAGAATTCCAAGGACAACCCCTGAACCACTACAAGTAATTTTGTGAAAGCCACACCCTTTGGCTTTTGGAATCTTGTCAAAAGGGAAGTCCAAATTTGTACTACTGGTAAGGGGATCATTAATAGCCATGACCGCTGAATTTCCTCCACGGTGTGAGCTCAGGAGCTCGGCTCTCTTACTTTGGTCCGACACTCAGTGGATGCTCCAAATCCGAAGAGAAATCTCACAACGTCGTTATGGCCTTGCTGGGCAGCAAAGAACAGGGCAGTTGTTCCTGACTGGGGGAGAGAAAAGGGGAAGCTGGCTTTAAAAAACATTTAGTTAAATTACATTTGGTTTATACATTTGCAAATACACAAAATAATACCCCCACATACTGACTTTTGAGCCTCAGAGGGCACTACATTTAATCTAAAGCTCTTCTCTGGTTGAGGAAGTGATAATGTGATTTATTCTTGGTATGCATGGTGCTCCCTCCAAAGAATTAGATCTCATCCTAATTCTTAGAATTTTTGATTATAACTTTACATAGCAAAAGACTTGATTAAGGATTTTGAGAGGAGGAGTTTATCCTGGGTTAATCATAAGAGCCCTTGGAAGTGTGAGAAAGAATGTCGGCCATGGTGGCACAGGCCTGTAATTTCAGCACTTGGAAGGCTGAGGCAGGAGGATTAAAGGTTTGAGGCTATGGTGGTGCATGCCTTTGATCCCAGCACTGGGGAGGCAGAGATAGGAGGATTGCTGTGAATTCAAGGTCATCCTAAGACTACAGAGTGAGTGCCAGGTCAGCCTGGGCTAGAGTGAGACCCTATCCCAAAAATTGAAACTCAGCCAAAATAAAATGAGCAAAAACAAAAAAAAAGGTGAAAAAGAAGCCTCATTTATAACAGCCAACATGTGGAAACAACCGGAATGCCCATCTAGGGAAAAATGGATCAGCGGAATGTGATTTAGCCATACAATGCGAAAAATTATTTAGCTTAAGAGGAAGAAAATTCTGCAATACCACAACACGGATGAACCTTGAAGATCTGTCACATGAACTAAACTTGTCACAAAAGGGCAGATACTGTCTGCATCTACAATGGTATCTGACATATTTAAATTCATAGGATGGGGAGTTACTGTTTAGTGCATCCTGACTTTCCATCTTGCAGGCTGGGAGAGTTCTAGAGACGGATGGTGGTGGTGGCTGCACACCACCACGAATGCACCTGGGCCATTGAGGCACATACCAAAAAATCGCCCAGATGGTAAAGTTTATGTGTATTTTACTCCAATGACAAGAACAGTAATAAACCAATTATTAACCATGCTGGTCATGGTGGCTCACGCCTTTAATCCTAGCACTGGAGAGGCTAAAGTAGAATCACAGTAAGTTCTAGGCCAGACTGGGACTACTGAGTGAGGTCCAGGTCAGCCTACAGTGAGATGGTGCCTCAAAACAACAAACAAAACAAGAACAACAAAAACCAAACAAGGGGCTTGGAGAAATGGCTCAGAGGTTAAAGGCACTTGTTTGCAAAGCCTGACAGTCCAGCTTCAATTCTCCCACCTTTAATTAACGTAAAGCCTGGTGTAACAAGTGGCACAAGCATCTGGCGTTCCATTTGCAGTGACAGGTGATCCTGACACACACACACACACACACACACACACACACACACACACACACACACACACACATTTAAAAACAAAGTCTAAAATAATAATTTAAAAAGTGAGGTAGAGAGATATTTGACATTGAAAAAAGGCAAGAGACAGTGAGTGGAGTGTCACAGAACGCTGTCCCCACTTGCCAGAAGCAGTGGAGAATGACTCTTTCTGGGAACTTCTGGAAGAAGTGAGGTCCTGCTACACTTTGACTGTGAACTTGGCCTCCACATCTACAAGTGAATTAATTCCTGTTGGTTTCCAGTTGGTTGTGGCAATGTGTTGTATCAGCCATAGGTAACAGGTGTGGTGTTGGAGAAAATTAGCATAAACCAATGCAGCGAGGAATTCTGCTTAAAGAACAGAGCTCGAGAGCAGAAAACAACCGAAGCAAAAGGATTCTGCCCGCTCTGCTCCACAGCTAGGAGGATTAGGCTTTAGTGTGGAATGTGAATTAAGGTCTTAGATGTGTGTTCTCTCCTACTGAAGCCCAGGGCTTCGTGCTAACTGCCTGCACAGCTATCTCCTTTTGCTTGGGAGATTGTTTTTTGCATGTGTATGTGGTATACATGCATGTATGTGTTTCTCTGTGTGTAGGTGCACATAAGTGCAGGTGTGAGTGCATGTGGAGGCCACGGGTCAGCTTTGGGTGTCTTCCACAACGGCTCTCCAGCTTATTTTTGAGGCAGGATTGCTCACTGAAACCAGACCTCACAGATCTAGCTTAGCTAGCTAGCCAGTCTCTACCTCCCCAGTGCTGGCATTTTACAGGAGTGCTGGGATCCAAAGTCACTCTTCACGCTTGTGGGGCAAGCCTGGGACCGTGTTTGTTTGGTTTCTGTTTGTTCAAGGTAAGGTCTCATTCTAGCCCAAGCTGACCTAGAATTCACTATGTAGTCTTAGGGTGGCCTCAAACTCATGGTGACCCTTCTACCTCTGCCTCCCCAGTGCTGGTATTAAAGGCTTGCCATTGGGAGTTTTAATCAGGCACCATTACTGGGTCTCATGGTGACCCTTCTACCTCTGCCTCCCCAGTGCTGGTATTAAAGGCGTGCCATTGGGAGTTTTAATCAGGCACCATTACTGGGTCTCTGCAGTGATCGCCTCTCCTGACCACTAACCTCTGGTTGGTCTCTCTAGCAAGTTCTCTAGACAGCCAAGACAAGAAAACAAGAACAGGGCCATTTTCAAGAAACAACTATTCTGATGCTGTGAATGGACTCATAGTGGAACAAGATGTAAATCTGTGGAAGAGTGTCATGGTTTGATCCAGGTGTCCCCCAAAAACAAATGAATGTGTTCTGATAGATCAATCCTCAGCTGATGGCAATTCGGGAATTAGAACCTCACTAGAACTGTGTTGTTGGGGCAGGCTTATGGGGGTTATAAGCCAGCTTCCCCTTGCCAGTATTTGGCACACCTTCCTGCCACTATTTCCAGTGCTTTGGCAGAGGTGATGTCCACCCCACTGCTCATGCCATCGTTTTCCCTGCCAGGATGGAGTCTCCCCTCGAGTCCATAAGCCAAATAAACCCATTCCTCCACAAGCTGCTTTTGTTTGGGTTCTTCCTGTGCAGCAACTAGAAAGCTGACCACAACAAAGAGTAAATTCTAAGGTACTGCAAGGCATTCTTGTTCTGCTTCCAGGACAGGCACATCAGTCTGGCTCTCCTATGATTAACATTCATATTGCCCCAGACTGGCATGGCCTCAGGAAACTTGAGGTACTTCTGGAAACTTCTATAGCATCACCATTTGAGGCACAGTTTCCCTGTAATCTGAGGGCTATTGTTCTCAAGGCACAATAGTTTTCATTGCCTGGATTAGTTGAGCCATTAGAACCAAATAAACAGATAAATATAAAAACCACCAAACTATACACTGACTGACATCAAATGCTTTTCTCTTCTCCCCGTTCTTCTCAGTTGTTCTAGAGGGTTTTTGTGCCTGATGAAGCTGTCCTTTGGGATAACAGTTTAGGGTAAGCAAATCTAGACCACATTGTTTCTCCTAGGGAAAATATGTTTTTGTTTAAAGGTTATAATAAATAAGGACTATAAAGCAGAGAGGAAAACAATAAAAATAATGAGGGCACTTTGTTGTAGCAACTATGTTGCTAAATGGATTCAAACGTTTTTATTGGCGAGGGAGATTTCACTTCAGTTGCTGGAGTGAAAAGTGGCTTACCACATGATCTGGTCTGATGGAAATGACTCCAGTCTCTGTGTGAGATGGTTTGAATGTGCTGCAGTCTCTCTATTCTGCTTCTCTCACTAGACCAGCCTCACTTAACCAGGGCTGTGGGGAACTAGACCACCGATTCTGTGAGTCAAATGTTGATTTTTCATGGTCCACAGTCAAGGCCTCCAACACTCAGAAGGACATGAGGGACAACTGGATGTACTTGGGAACTTTTTTTTCCTATTTATTGTCAATAATTAGATACATTGTATGAGAAGTCTTATAAGGGTAGCCCCATTTCCCTCCTCCCTGTCCCCACCCCACTGGGGGCGCTCCTACAAGGGCTTGCTGGACCAGTCCATGGGATAGGGGGGTTATGGATTGTATGAGAGATAGCTAGTTCCCCCCCACACACACCATGGATCTTACAATCTTTCTGTGCCTTCTACTCAGATCCCTGAGTCATGGTGGGTGAGTTTTAGGTCTGCTTTATTGTTGAGGTCTTAAGAGTCTCTGGATTTCTGCTTTGGATTGTGTTGGGTATCCTCAGTGTCTGTCTCCATTATCCTTTCACAGGTTATCTGACTTGCTGTGGAGGTAGGTCTCTTGCTCATCTCACCACTTCCTCAATGGTTTCGTTTAGACACTATATCATAAGATAGGGGTGGTTCATCTTCTACCTGGAAACTTTTGACACAGCCTTTGGACCTAACCTTAACTTGCTCCACCTAAGAGTAGTGGTTCAGACCGGAAGGATGAGGTATATTGACTTTGGGTAAGTTTAGTCAATAAATCAGCTTTCTGAAACACATATGATCAGGCTGGATCAAGAAAAAACAAGGTCCCAGTCTGGTTTGGAGTTGGTCCAGAATGCCAGTGTGAGGCTTAGGTCAATGTGTCCTGAGAGGCCAAATTTACCCTCAGGATGGCCAGAGCCTGTGTCTCCATGAAGGCTGGATTGATGTGTCCTATGCAGCTTGGAAATAGAAGGAGCCTCCTCAGAGCTGAAAGTATGTTAAAGGGCCCAGTCTCCACCTTGCTACTCTAGATTAGACCAAGAATAGATCCTCTGGTGAGACCAAGCTCCCAAGACTGTCCTTAAATGATGTGCGGGCACAGGCTCACATCTTAATCCATGAAAAAAGACACAGATCTTTGAGGAGAGCTTTCTTAATACATGGCCAGGCAGGAAAGTCCTCTGAAGACGGTGTGGTGAGGATGACTGAGATTTCCTAGCCACTGAACTTCATTACAAGTAGATTAGTGACAAAGTAGAATGATGTCTACGAAATTTCTTTAAATTTTATGGCGTCTCACCCCAAGGGAAGAAGAACTGATTTCCCCTTGAGACAAAGTGCATGGGGCTTTCAGAAATGTAGTGCGAGGTTACTGCTACGGACCGGTCACGACTTGAGTGGGCCTTCCAAAGGTTCATGTACAGAAGCTTGCTGCCTACTGTGGTAATGTTGAGGTACTGGGACCTTTAAGACTTGGACCTCACTGGAATGGCACAAGGTCATCGGAGGACACTGCCTTGGAATGGGTTCATTAGCTCATGGAATGAGTTGGTCCTCATGAGAGTGGATTGTTAGGGAGGGAGGGTGCCTCGTGCACTTGGTCTCCTCTGACAGGAACCACAACGTGGTGTTTCTCCACCACGTTGTGATTCAGACAAGGGGATCCTCAGCAGAGACCAAACAGATGAAGCCATTCAATATTGAACTTTCAGCCTCCAAAACCATGAGCTAAATAAACATCTTTTCTTTATGAAATACCCAACATCTGTTATTCTGTTATAGTAGCAGAAAATGAACCAATAGAGTTACCTTGGGGATATTCCATAATGGTCCATTCCTAGACTTTATTCTGGGGACAATAAACGCTACAATGAACTCTGGTATAGAAGAAGAGCAATGAATGACAACTCCCATCTTCTTGACTGACTGTCATAAATACTTCAAGTCTTATCCTGGTCACTTGGACTCAAACATAAGACCTGACCTACCTCTCTCTGGAGGTTGATGTCCGCTCCCTGAAGAACCAGTTCCCTCACACAGTCTATGTGCCCAGCATAGGAGGCCACCATGAGGAGCGTGGTGCCATGCTGGGTGGAGGAGAAACAGATGAACGGTTACTCCTCATTAAGGTACAGATGGGGGTCCTGGAAGAGAGACTGTGGAGACATCAGCTTCATCCAGAACATGTCTGTGTCAACCATTCTCTGCAGTGATAACAGTGCCATGGCAAATCCTCTCATGCAGACTAGACGGGGGAAAAAGCAAAGCGACAAATTGCTGAGGTTGGAAATTTCAAATTACAAATTCACTTACTTCCATTAGCTTCAGAAGCACAGTCCCAGTGAGCTATAGTTACTGCATCTTAAAACAGCAGTGAAGTAATGATCTGAATTTTATGATTCATACTAAATGATTCCTGAGTCAAAGCATGAATATTTATGCAACTATGAGCTAAATAGTGCCAGGCGGAAACTGGACATTTTTCTAATTTTGTTTCTTTCTTTTTAAAAAAAAAATCCAGGTGTTGTCCTATACACTCGTACACCAGGAAGCTGAGGCAAGAGGATAAGTGTTCAAGGCCAGCCTGGATTACATGAGACCGATCTCAAAAAATTCTAATTTTTACTTATTTTATTTATTTTTTAATCAAAGTAGATTTGGAGTTTATTAAGAAAAGGTTTGACACTGTCTTCCAGACATGAAGTGACCTCACAGTGACAGTCATTACCTGCATAAGAACTGCATAACACTGGGCCATAGATGGTGGAGGAGGGCAACCCCCCAAAAAAAACATCAAAATAAATGAGGGAAATTGGTAAGAAGAAGGGATTCAGAGGAAGGGAGATGAGGAAAGGGGGACCAAAGAAGGTAATGGGAAGGGTTGTAATTAAAATACATGATGTAACTCCTCCCCCAAAAAAGCTGGGTGTGGTGGTGCACGCACACCTTTTGTCCCAACACTCAGGGAGGCAGAGGTAGGAGGATTATTGTGAGTTCAACGACAGCCTGGGATAGAGTGAGACCTTACCTGAAAAAAAACATAACAAACAAACAAAAAAAAAACCAGAATAAATTATGTGCATGTTTGAAAACTGCCAAAAAACATTAAAAATAAATAAAACAAAAATAGAGGAAAGGCTTACATTAATTAAATTAATCAAAGCATTGCATTAGGGAGGAAGGAGGGAGGAAGGCAGGGACAGAGAGACTTAGAAAAAGGATAATACACACCCAAATATGGATGTGAAGTCAAGAGAATTTTTTTAATTAATTAATTTTTTAAATTTTTTTTTCAAGAGAATTTTAATTTAAATTTTTTTTTAATTTTAAAAAGATCAAAATTATATTTAGAAGTTTTTCACTTCAAAATAATTCTTGTAAAGAAGAAAGGGAGCCAGGTGTGGTGTCAAAACCTTTAATCCCAGCACTCAAGAGGCAGTGCTGAATAATCTCTTTAGCCCTGAAATATTTGTTCTTTACCATGTTGTTTGTTGAAAAAAGCTGGATATGGTTACACTTGAGTTCAGAACAACTCCCAAGAAAGCCCGGGGCTGGGGGGGGGGGGTTTCTCCTGGCATTTTATTGCTCCCTCCTGTTTCCTAGGTGATCTTGAGCTTGACCCCATAAGCCAGGACAGTGTTGTATAGATATCAGTCATCACCATGAGTTACTCTCCTGGAACCCTATTTCCATGCTCAGGTGCCGTGTGGAGGAGGCAGATACCCAGCCAGCCAGGACATTCCAAGTGGAACAAAGACCCTCACTATTTCCACACATCTCCTTGTCCCTCAGTCACAGCGAACCTGAGAGGCCCTTTCAAAACAGCAAGAAGTCTGAAAGCCATGATTGAGACTTGCTCCTTGAGTTGAGGAATCAATCATCCCACCAGATATCTCATGCGATGACTTAAAGATGTATTTTTTTATTTTCAAGGGGCGGGGGGAGAATGGGTGTGTCAAGGCCTCTAGCCACTGCAAACAAACTCCATATGCATGAAAGCACTTTGTGCATCTGGCTTTACATGGATATTAGGAAATCAAACCCGTGTTGTTAGGCATTGAAGCAGGCAAGCGCCTTAACCACTGAATCATCTCTCTAGCCCAACTTTTTAATTTTATATGAGTACTAGTTTATTAATCAAACACGTTAGTCTATTCAATGGCAGTAAAATGTTTGGCCAAAATGGCTGATGGTCAGAGACAGAGTGAGAAGGCTTGGAGGTCTGGGAAAAGGAACATGTGGGGTGCAGTAGCATGATCTTGAGAAACCAGAAATTAGGAGGAAATCACAGGGGTGTCTGAGCAGAGATGACTTAAGAGAAAAAGAAAAAGAAGTCACCAATGTGGTCCGAAGCTGAGGCCACAGGGAGTAAATGACCCTACCTCACAGTGCTGGCCCAGAGAGGCTGGAGTAAGACCAGGGTGATAATTCAGATGCACAAAACTTCCTATTGGTCTGGGTTCTGGCAGGAAACAGATGGTTATGTCTAAACTGGGATCATTGGAAGAAAGTTTAATCAAGAGGCTATTTGTAAAGCAGTGGCCAGGGTAATGCAAAGTGAAAAAGCAGGGGAGTTCTGGGAGCTAATAATAGGGGGGCTCCCTCGGTGACCGGAAGGCAGTGGCTTCCAGGACAGAGTGTGCCTGCTGCTACCAGAGACCAGGGAGGACTCTGACTCCTCGGATGCTCCCATCGGCCACACCCAACTGTAGGCCAAAGGGAGGGAGGCCTCTGGGGCATTTCAGACTCTGGGACACAGAGCCAACTGGAGAAGAGTTCAGGGAACGCTGAGTCTTTCCTCATTCAGTATGACTTTGGCTTTAGGTGTTATGTATATGTCCTTTATTATACTGAGGTATAAGCCCACCATGCCCCGTCTCCCCAGAGTTATGGTCATGAAGTGATGTTGAATTTTGTCAAAGGCCTTCTCTGCATCAATTGAAATGATCATGTGGTTCTTGTGTTTATTAATGGGGTGGATTACATTAATCGATTTCTGTATCTGGAGATGCCTGGTGGCCTAGTGGGCTTGGACTGCTGGTGGGTTTCACTTACCAAATTGTACATCAAAGCTGGAAATGGTACACTGCTTTCAGAAAAACAGTAAACATTTTTCATTCAAATCTTAAAATCATCTCCCTATTTGAGGTTCTCCTTGTCCCTGAGACTGTGGAGACGTCTTGCTGAGCATGGGAAAATAATGGCCACTAGTTGGGGAGGGAAAGACCTCTCTAGGTGGGACCTGCAGGATCAGCAGGTAAGCATCTATTTTTATTTCCCCTTCTAACTTGCCTCTTAGTGTCTTTTTGTTTGTAAAAGGCAACGAAGGGACAGGAGGCTCTGATTTCTCTCTCTCTCTCTCTCTTTCTCTCTCTCTCTCTCTCTCTCTGTGTGTGTGTGTGTGTGTGTGTGTGTGTGTGTGTGTGTGAATTGCTTACTCATCAGCCTTTTCTTCCTGGAACGTGTTAATTACACTTCCTAGTGCAGGCCTCTTCCCCACGATGGTTTTGTATCAATCTCCCGATTTCTTAGGTATATTTTCCATCCACCGCCATACCTTGGACTCTCGGCAAAGGATAAAGCAAGCAAACGCAAGGAAATAAGCCTGGAGAAGGGAGGTGCTCTCATGCCTGCGGGTGCAAAGGAGGGCTCTCATGCAGATACCGCAGGCTGGCGCGTACACTGTCTCTGCAGTCCACGTCCACCCGGCCGCTGTTCAGCAGCAGCTTCAGCAGGGCCAAGTTCCCCCTTCTCGCTGCCCAGAAGGCGGCGTTGGCAAGCGGAGTTTCCTTCTGTGAGAGCAAAAACACACAGGCTCTTAGAACTGAAATCACCGAGCAGGGCTGCTTCTATGCGCACGCATAACACCATTCAAAAGAACTTCCAGGTGAGTGAGAGCATTTGCAAGATCGCTTCCCACAGCAGATAACTGAAAAGAACTTGGTTGTGGGCTGTGTTCTATTTGATCCCAGATTCCTGAGCCCCGAGGTGTCTGCAGAGCTATGCTGGTGATAAGGTGGCACCATGAACAACACCTGCTTCTGCTTCAAATACTTTCCCTCATCCTCTACAGACAGGATTCTGCTCAAATGCCACACCCTCGCTGAAACATTGCAGATTTCTCTTTCCTTCGAAGTGGAACAACATTTCTCCCCATTCATACTGCCAAAAAGAGTTGAGAACAAGGAACCTTGTGCAGAGAATGCCATCCTGTGCCCTTACATGGCTCCTTCAAGTGGTCATATTAAAGTTGAGCCACAACTACAGAAGACACAGGACTGGAAAACATGTGCCCAAAATGAGTGGTGGAGGTGAGTTAGTACAATGCCCTGCTCCAAGAGAAACTGGTTTAGATTTGTAGAAGTGACTGTCTGGGGACCAGGCAGCTTCTGCCCTGTGTAAGTGTCCCAGTCCTTGGGATTCTCCATCTCCTCTTCTTACTTGGAGATGATAGCACCTATCTTGAAGTTGACCAAAAGGATGAATTGTCTGGTAAGGTGCCTCCATGCCATAAATGCTGACAAGTGCTACTTTCCATCATTCTAATGGATTTGATTATTTAAAGTATTTTATTTATATATAGAGGTTATATATTGATATAGAGAGAACATATATATTTTATTTATATATAGGAAGAAAAGAGAGAGAGAGAAAGAGAGAGAGAGAGAGAGAACATGAATGGATTTACATGGGCCTCCAGCCACTGCAAATGAACTCCAGATGCATGCATCACTTTGTGCATCTGGCTTTACATGGGTACTAGGGAATCAAACTCAGACCATCACCAGGTTTTGCAAACAAGTGCCTTTAACCACTAAGCAATCTCTCCAGCCTTCACATGGTTTAATAATAAAAACACTGCAGAGCGTGTAAAAATCTATCTGACCCCAAAGGCCTTTTATGCAACATGCCTTTTTTTTTTTTTTTTTTTTTTTGAGGTAGCGTCTCTCTATAGCCCAGGCTGACCTGGAACTCACTATGTAGTAGTCTCAGGGTGGCCTCAAATTGATGGTGAACTTCCTACCTCTGCCTCCCAACTGCTGGGATTAAAGGTGTGTGCCACTATGCCTGGCACAACATGTCTTTTAAATACAGCCTTTTACCATCTGACAGTGTTTTGGTCAGTGACAGATCGTATATACCACAATGGTCCCTTAGGATTATATTGCCCAATGACATGGTAGCTATCTTAGTTTATGTAAGAATGATGTTCTAATGACCCATTTATTAAAACATATCCTCATTATTAAGAGAAGTATGACCTCACTATTAAGTGAAGTATTCAATAGCAGTCTCCTCATAGGTGTGTTTTCTTTCCATGGTTATAATTACCCACATCAACTGTTAGCTGAAAAATTTTAGTGGAAAATTCCAGAAATAAACAATTCATATGTGTGAAACTGCATATTATTTTAAGTAGCATGATGAACTTTTGTGCTATTTTTCCTTCCTGCCTGGGATGGGACTCACACTGTATATGCCACCTACCTGTTAAGTCACTTAGTCACCTCAGTGGTCAGACCAACTGTGCTTGTATCCAAGCAGCCCTTACTTAACTTGATAACAGCACTACAGAGCAAGACTGCAGTAGACTGTTATAAATATTCTACCTTATTATCCATTGGTATTGATACTTTACAGTACCTAGTTTATAAACTATCATAAGTATGTATGTATGTATACAAGAAGCATAGAATATAGGGTTTGGAAATATCTATGGCTTCTGGAGTCTAGTATGTGTGTCTTGGTAAAGGCAGGCCTCCAAACTATATTCAACACAGTGCTTCTCTAAGTTAAAAAGAAACAACATTCATTTCAGCTACTCAACAAAGCCATCTAAACTGACAATACATTGCTGGGAGAATGATGAGAGCCTTTGCTGGTGCAAGGTTTTCCTTCAGAAGTCCTTTAGCACATCCAGACAAGTGCTGGTGTGCATATCTGGATGAGAGCCTGGCAAGGTGGGGAGTGATAAGTGGATCACAAACATACTTTGAATAGTTTCCTGGCTCATTTAGAAAGGGGAAAAAAAAACTACTTCCAAATCCAGGTTAACCATTTGCCTTCCCTGAATATGTACATTTCACTTTTCTGGAGTTACAGTATTCAAGACAAATTGTGACCCTGGTTCATACCAGAGTTTCCTGTATTTGCACCAGCCTGGGTCTAACACATTATAGTTGTTAGTAACCAAGTGAAGTCCTGGCGAGGCAGGTCTGACTTGAATAATAAATCATACCACAATGCCCTTATATATATTTATTTATTGTCCATAATGAGTTACATTATTTAGTGGGCAAACAATGAGTTGTTATCCCAATTCCCCAAAGCCCCCCCTCCCCAAGCAGCCTTAATACTCACCCACCACGTCTCAGGGAACTGAGCGGAAGAGGGGGTGGAAAGATTGTGACAGCAGTGGTGGGGGAGACTATCCAGAGGCATGGCACCCCTCAGTAACAACACACTTGGGCCAGGAGGACCGGGCTGAGTACTAGACTATCCATGGTCCCCTGCCACAAGGACTGATCCAGATGATCCACGGAGGAGGATATCCAGAGACAGAGATTGTACAAGGCCAGATCAAAGTCTGGGAGGCTGAACTGAGAAGATAAGTCAGGGATGATGAGACGGCTCAATGGATAAAGCACTTGCTAAGAAAGCCTGAGTCCCTGAGTATGGATTCCCAAAACCTGCATAAAACAATAATCTATGCACCTCCTAGCGCACCTAAGGCAAGAGGGAAGGTGTAGACAGGAGATTAACCTGGGATCTTGCAGATTAGCTAGTCTGGCAAATGAGACCCTGCCTCAAACGAGATCAATGGTAAGGATTAGCGTCACACATGTGCCATGGCATGAGCACACCTGTTCACCTGTGTGAGTGTGCATGGGCACACACACACACACACACAATTTAATATGCACGATGGAACAGCTGTGCTGTTTTTTCCCTGGAACATGGATACATGCGTGAGATAAATTACAATCCATCCAGTAAACACATAAGAGATAAATTACAATCCATCTGTAATTACTTTAGGAAAATCATGTGCAAACAGCCAATGTTTAATGGCTACAACAAGCGCTCCAGGCAGGACCTTTCCTCTTTTTTAGGATTGTTTTGGAGAATTCCTTTCTGTTTTCCCATGAGACTAGACACTGAGTTTTGCGACATGTACATTTCATTCATCCTCCAGGGCTTGATTTACTGATAAGCAGGTGCATGACAGTGTGGTTGATATGGGGAAAGACTAGTTGATTTGGGGAAAGACGGAGCTGGGTTCAAGTCTCAACTACTTTCCAGCTCTGTGACCTCTAGCAAATTACGTAGCATCTGTTGACCCCAGCAAAATAGGGAAAACGACAATCTGGTACCTCTGTCATGTGTTGGAGGATCAGATGAGAACACATATGCATACTTATGCACTATATACACGAGAAGTGGTACCTATAAATGCATAGCCCTTACAGCTCATAACACTTTCTCAGATGATATGTACTTGGTTGCTAGCATGTGTTAGGTACAGGAGCTCTGGTCAGGAGCTAGGACTAGAGGTATGGGTCATCTTGATCTCTGCTCACTAAAGCTTTATGGCTTAATAAGGAAATAAATCATGCCAGCAGGCACCATAAGTTGTTGGAGGTGCCAATTGAAGAATACAGCTGCTTATGGTATGAGTGCAAACCAGAGAATGATCATGGCTACCAGAGGTCTGGCCAAGAATGATTTCAAACAGTAGGAATTCTTGCAATGAGTTCTGAGAGATAGGTAGGGACCTAACTGGACAGGAGTGTTCAGCACCCCAGGCTCCAGAGGGTCAGGAAACAGATATGGTGTCTTGCTTCAGCATCCTGGGGACCATCACATGCTTGCTAGGAGTGGAGTGGAGGATGGGAGAGAGAAAGTGTTCCAGTCAGCATTCTAGTTGCTGTGCAGAAAGAACCCAAACAAAAGTGGCTTGTGGAGGAATGGGTTTATTAGGCTTATGGACTCGAGGGGAGACTCCATCCTGGCAGAGAAAATGATGGCATGAACAGAAGGGTGGATATCCCCTCCATCACAGCACTTCAAACAGCAGCAGGAAGGTGTGCCAAACTCTGGCAAGGGGAAGCTGGCTTATGACCCCCATAAGCCCGCCCCCCAAAAACACAGTTCTAGCGAGGTTGTAAAACCCAAACTGCCATCAGTTGAGGATCGATCAATCAGAACACATTCATTTGTTTGATCAAACCATGACAGAAAGGGTATGAGTTCAGACTGGAGCCAGCAGGGCAGGGAGACAGGAATGATCCATATACTTAGGCTTTATTCTGGGGAGTCAAGGAAGCATTGAAGGTGAGAGATACTATTGTTCTGCATTTCATAAAGGTGCCTGTGACCGCCTCAGGGAGAAGGAATCAAGCTAGACTGGCGTTGACGTACACAGTGTTGCGCACCATACAGAGGCAGAAGAAGCGAGGATGCGACCCATCAACAGTGGGAACGGGAGGGTGACAGACTGCAGTCATCTTTAAAAGCCTAATGGGATAGACTTGGTCTGAGATTTGATGTGCAGGAGGAGAGGAGAGACACAGGGAGAGGACTGACTCCCAAGTTCTGTTTCCCAGTGCCTGGTAGGCTGTTGTCATTTATGAAAGCCAGAAATACCAGAGCGAGGACAGGTGTGAGGAACAAGTAATGAATTTAGCTTTGAACATGCTGAGTTCCAAATACCCAAGGGATACCCAGCGGAAATGTCAAGCAAAGAAAAAAGTATGGGTCGGGCGTGGTGGCGCACACCTTTAATCCCAGCACTAGGGAGGCAGAGGTAGGAGGATCACCATGAGTTCAAGGCCACCCTGAGACTACATAGTGAATTCCAGGTCAGCCTGGGCTAGAGTGAGACCCTACCTCGAAAAACCAAAAAAAAAAAAAAAAAAAAAAAAAAAAAAAAAAAAAAAAAAAAAAGAAAAAGAAAAAGAAAAAGAAAAAGAAAAGGGAATGTATTTCCTAGGTCCTGTGGTCACACACTACATGGGGGTCAGGCATCTTGAGTGAATGCTTATGAACTCCTTCTCCATGTCACATGACACACCATCCTCATAGATGACTTCATCTAATCCTTATCACAGCTCAGGGAGGTTGCCATCCCATTTTACAGGTGAGGAAAGGAATGGCAGATCAGGGGACAGTGTCGGGCAGTCTGCTGCTTGAGGCTGTCCTTTGCATTCACCATCACTCTCACCTGCCCCCTCAAATTCTTCTGTGGAAGCCGGCGTGGTGACACATGCCTTGAATCCCAGCACTTGGGAAGCAGACATAGGAGGATCGACCTGAGTTCGAAGCCAGCCTAAGACTACATAGTGAATTCCAGGTATTCTGGGCTTAGAGTGAGACCTTACCTCAAAAAACAAATAAAATTCTTCTATAGAATTAGGAATATTTTGTGGTCAGCTTCTAGTTGCTGCACAGAAAGAACCCAAACAAAAGCGACTTGTGGAGGAATGGGTTTATTTGGCTTACGGACTCAAGGGGAGACTGCATCCTGGCAGGGAAAATGATGGCATGAGCAGAGGGGTGGACATCACCTCCTCCACAGCACTGGAAATAGCGGCAGGAAGGTGTGCCAAACACTGGCAAGGGGAAGCTGGCTTATAATTCCCATAAGCCTGCCCCCAATAACACAGCTCTAGCCAAGTTGTAATTCCCGAACTGCCATCAGCTGAGGATTGATCATTGAGAACACATTCATTTGTTTGTGGGGGACACCTGGATCAAACCATGACAGAATAGGTGGCAGTGACCTCCAGTGACCTTCCCATAATTCCTTCCAAGCTCTTCTCTCACCAAGACTGAAAGTTCCCCCAACTTTCCTTCTACTGGGTGGAATCTAACAGAAATCACACTCCATGGATAATTTCCAAATGATCATAAATGATGTGGAGAGGGACAGGGGCAAGTCCTTCATCCTTTAAAGGAGACAATGTCCCCTTCTCTTCCTACCCCATGTTTTCCTCCTTCCCTTCTGGACACCCCAGCATTCGCAACTATACACCAATAAATCTCTTTAAAATAAGATCAGATAATCATTGTACTGAAATCCATAAACTCTCTTCACAAAAGATGCAATCTTACAAAGTGAATTCCTTGACCCCCCTAAATCAGTCTTTCACCACAAGTTTTACTCTAAAAAATAATTCTAACCCATGTGTTGATTTCCTCTGCTAGAACAAATTAGAACTTCCAGTTATGAAAAGAAGCTTCCTGGAGGCTGGGCTGTGGAGACGGCTCAGTGGATGAACTGCTTGCTACTAAAGCCTGAGGACCTGAATTCTATCCCCAGTCTCCATGTAAAAGCTGAAAGTCATGGCAGGCTTCTGTAGTTCTGATTGGAAGCTGGAGACAGGAGAATTTGGGAATTACCCATGGACGAGGACAGTGTAAACAGTGAGAATGAGGCACCGTGTCTCAGATGGGGTGGAAGGAAAGGACGAACCCCCAGAAAATTGACCTCTGGCCTCCACATGTGCATTGCATATGTACATCCATACTCACATACAT